>CM054934.1:2464243-2743155 GCA_029168755.2 Tillandsia fasciculata | reverse complement strand
TACACCTATACGGAATATCGCCCTTAGTAGAGAAGGGAGTTAGTCCTATGTGATTTATGAGACCGAGTTTAGAAGACCTTGGCCAAGGCGTAGTAAATAACGGAAAGGGTTCCGATATTAGAAACTCGAGTCGAATAAATTTGACATATGACAGACGGTAAGGTTTGACGAGCAATTCCATGACCTTCGTCTAGTTGGGACTCCGGATAGAAGGATTGTATCACACGTTAACTGCACCTAGAGGTTCAGTATTCCATTCTACTGGAATGCCACTACATGCTGCTAGGCGTCACTGGTGGATTGTGGGACTCACGAGAATTATCTGGATGATGATCGATAATTCTTTATGCGGCTGAGTTTGAATAGTTCTAACCCACTGAAAAGAGTTTCAGTGATATTGTTGATGGTAATCACACATATATCTCACTACCAGATAGAATAGAACCTATGGGGGTCACACACATCAGAGGTTATGACTGATCGGATAGTTGGATCGCGATTTTTGAATCGCCTGAGGACTTAATTATCAATATGTTGATATTGGACTAATTTGTAATTGTTACAAATTAAGGATATTAAAGTGCAAATGTTGCAAGAGAGGGTAGTACTAATAGTTAGTAAGTTGGGAGAGGACTTAAGTGCTAATGTTGCATTAATGATTGATTTGATCAAATTAGGATTGAGTTCAAATCGAATTAAATTAGGCTTTAATCGACTGAACCAATTAGGGATAAGATAAACTTAAATCTAATTTTAATGTTTATCTTAATAATTATAAATAGGATTATATATCCTCTTTATACGTATGAGTTTTGATTAAGAAAAAAAAACCTAGCCGTCATCTTTCTGGTCTTCCTCTTTTCTAAATATCCATATTAAAAGAAAGACGTTCTCTGCAAGGGAGCTAGCACCCGGTGAGAATTTCGATCAAGTCGACAACCTCGTGTGGATACCCGTAGAGGCCGGACGCGTGTGCGGCTTCAAGAGAACCAAATTCCACGATCATCAAATTGCGGTGTAGATCTCCCCGCGCTAAGGTGAAGATTAGATCTTCCTCTTCCTTTTAATCTTAGATACATGAGGGATCCTGTTTTGCGTAATTGAGATCAGATCTCAATTTTTTCATATTTGCCTATTTGATTTCTTTTTCCGCTGCGTTTATTTTTGCGCAAAATCTAACAGTAAGGTCCCATGATCGACTCTCGACTATATTTAAGTGGGATTGTAGTATTTGGGCGCCTCAATGGTTTCTTAATTAAAGAATGAAAATCGGGAAGAAAAGATTAATGTTTACAATACTTCAAAAATATTATATATTTTTTATTTGGAATGACAAATTTATTAATAACTTATCAAGCCATAGATTGAATGATTATTAAAAACTATAATAGTAGTATCAATGAACTACTAAGTATCTCCATCTTAAGGAAAATAATAAACGATAATCTAAGAAATTTATAGTGATTTTACCATTGCATTAACACTTTTTACAATTTGAGTTCAATAATAATAATTTTAATATTTTTAATAAAAACTAAATAGTTATTAGGATATTATAAACGGTAAACCGAACGGGCTCCAACCGAAAAAAATAAATAAATAAATAAATTATAAGAACACCATCTCTTGAAGCAAATATGTCAACCTTTTTCTTTAATCTCCCACATTGCGCGCAATCAGATAAAAAATAAAACAAAATCTCTGGAAAACTTTTTTTAAAAATTTAATCTCTATCGCCTTGTGCAGGTAGTAGGTTTTTTTTTTTTTTTTTAAAATCTGAAACATTGTAGAATCTCTATTTCCCAACCTCTAATTAAAAAATTATACCCTCGAATTAAAAAATTATAGGGTATAATGAAATTATAGCCCCAAGAATCAGAGTTAGAGCTCTTCCAACTAGAAAACATGTATTAGACTTTTTCTTAAGAAGCAATGCCAACCAACCTACTAATTAATGCCAGCAATTTAAGGAAAAGGAAAATGATACTTTTACACCCCAAAAATGATATTTTATCACATAGATCCAAGAAAGGAACAATTATTTCTATAATATAGTAAAAATCAACCCTTCAAAATATACCATTATATAAATTTTTTATTATATCAAATCAATTTATATATTAAATAATAAATTTTATTATTATTTTTAACACTTTAAAATATTAAAATATGTTTTATTCATACATGGCATAAACATCAATATTACGTGGTGACTTTTTATTTGTCGATGTTTTAATCGACGCTTTCAAATATAAGGGTAGACTATATTAGATTATTTTTAAATATTATTAAATATAAAAAAATATTTTTAAATATCAATTTTAATTTTCTGGTAGAGTAATTAACACGTGGTCGATCGTATATCCTTAAATTATATTTCATGGTTGTCACATCTTTAATGTGATCTACTTTATTGTATGTATTGATGGTGATTAATTAATTAACTCGTAGAGCTTAATCAAGTACCCCATATATATATATATATATATATATATATATATATATATAACTCGTAGAGCTTAATCAAGTACCCCATATATATATATATATATATATATATATATATAGTAATTCAATGATTGATCAATCTTGATTTGTGGACTTATTGCTATTTTGATAATTAATTGATCCTGTATGGCCACAAAATAATATAATAGTGCATTAGTGAGTAATTCACTACAACAAAATTATATTATAACGATATTCTTAAGTATTTTTAAAATAAAAAAAAATATATCGTTTGTAAAAATACCGACACTTATTATTAGTATCGTTATATGTGCAGTCGTTAAGATATATAGCGTCTAATTTTGAATATAGATAAAATAACTTATATATAAATATTATAAAAATATATTTTTAATCTAATTTTATTGTAGTGTAATGATATAATTAAAGAGTGACCATTGATAATATTGCTCTCTGTAATATATTCGTTAGCATGCTCCACTCATTTCACTGTGAAGAAATTTTAAGTTTTGGTGCGAAGCAGAAGCACGCTTGGAATGTTTTTTTTTTTTTTTTTTCGCAAGAGAAAAATAATATGTTATTTGCACTGTTTATTTTATTTTAAATAAATATTAATTATTAAAAATATAAAATAATTAAATTTAAATTTTAAATTTTAAATATCAACTATAAATTTTTTTATCAGGTGTGCTAGAACAGTTTTCGAGGTCACTCTTCCTCTCTTTGGAACATCATTGTTATTAATTACAGCCAAACCATTCACTTTTAAGCTTTCATTCATATCTTCCAGTTACTTTATTTTTTTTAATGAGAGCAGTGCTAAATTTACGATGCAAACAAAATTATAATTCTATAACACTACCATTTCATTTTTACCGATTTTATCACTCATTTTTTTCTAGTATTAATCAAAATCCAAAAAAGATTCAAGTAAGTAGGGTTTGAGGGGTTGTCATTATTATATCTCGTTTTTGGTTGTAAACTATATTAACATTTCTCTTTATTAGTTTTTTTTTTTACAACAGGTTGTGAGTCCAAGTTACATTTTTCTCAAACGATTTATCAAATGGCAAGCCGAATTTGATCTCTATTGAAATAATTGCTTTTTACCATAATTTTAGAAGCATATATTAAATTAAAATAAATGCTAATTGTACATGGAAATGTTAGAAGTACATCGAAATTAATAATAATAATAAAATTTATCATTAAATAAATTAATTAAATATAATAAATAATTTATGTCACGATGTTTTTTTTTTTTTAGAGAGAAAGGTAGCTTAATGCTACTAGTTTCATATAGTCTCGGTAAATAAAAATTTACGCTAAAGAGATGAGACACTTACGGGTCGTCTCTGACAAAAGCAAAATACAACAAAAAAAAAACACACACATATATAAAAAGATTCGTCATCATCCTAACTCATCTAGTACTACACAATTCATTCCAGATTCGTCATTATCCTAACTTATTTAGGACTGCACAATTCATCCCATTCACTCCGTAACTCTCTTAATAACTGAAAATTAATCTGAAAATTAGTTCCGACATTATTTTTTTTCGTCATATTATTCACCAACATTCAGCAACTCAATCTCTTAATTGTTGTTTTTCATCAAATGCTTTCAAACTTTTCTAATCTATACCACAGATTTTTAGGTGTGTTCTTATTCATAGCGACGCTTTTTAAAGCGAAATATTTATTATATTATAGAAATACTTGTAACGCTTTTCTTATACAACTTCTAAAACGTGTATTTAAATTGAAATATTTTTTGTAGTGGTGGTTTCCAATGCTGAACAACTAATATTTCATCGCATGCAATTAAACACGCCCACTTACAGTATACCGACACGTACTGTAGTGGATCAATCGCAGCAATCCCATATTTTATCATGCAGGTAAACTTACCATGAATTCTTACAATGGCTTGACATAATTTTCACTGTGTCACCTTCAAATTTGAAAAATTATATTTTATTATTCTATAATTTGATTCTTATAATGATATATTTTTCTAATCACAAAATAATATGATACTCCAATACTTTATTTAACGATAAATTTTTATGCTGTAATAAAGTAAAAATACGCTAAAACAGGCACGCTCGCTATACTTCACCCTTATTATCCTTAATTATCATGGGATTATCACACAAATAAGACACTGTGAAACACAGTGCAGCATATGATAGCATGATGGGCCTCTTCATGTAAATCGCCTTGGGCGCACAACAACCTCAAGCGGAACGGCCATCTCGCAGGAGAGACGCAGAACCTCCGACAAGTCGACAGGCGGCGCATTGGACGGCGGCGACCACTCGTACTCGTGCAGGAGGGCGGCCAACCAGAAGCCGACAGCCGTCATCGCCAACGCCTTCCCCGGGCAGCTCCTTTTGCCCGAGCCGAATGGCGCGAGCCGTGCGTCGCCGCCGAGCACCGAGAAATGATCGACAACGTCGCCGCCGCCGCCGCCGCCGCCGCCGCCGCTGCCGCCCACGGCCAAGAACCTCTCGGGCCGGAACCCGAAGGGCTCGGGCCACACGTCGGCGTCGTGGGTGATGGCCCACATGTTCACCACCGCGGCGGTGCCAGCTGGCACGAAATGGCCGTCCACCTCAGCGTCCGACGTGGCTTGTCGGACCCACGTGAGCAGTGGGCCCGGAGGGTGCATTCTGAGCACCTCCTTGAGAACTGCTTGGAGGTACACGAGTTTCGGCACGTGCGACTCTTTGACCGGCGCTGACCTTCCGACGACTTCGTCGAGCTCGGCGTGGACTTTGGCTTGGACGTCCGGGTGGAGTACGAGTCGAGCTAACGCCCACTCCATTAACACCGCAGTTGCGTCGGTCCCCCTAAATATCATCTCCTATATGACAACATTACACCATTATTCATTAATATTTAACAAGTAATATACATCATGAAATTTTCTAATTAAAACTTGTTACGTGAAAATATATACATAATTAAGCTGTAACTTGAGTTCGGTTATAATTAATAAAGTTTGCTTAATTGCATAAGTTATTGCTTCTCGTTCTCTCTGATCGTATGTTTCAGTGATTACATGTTAGTTCTATATACCATACCAATTGTATAGAGCGTGATGTTTATTTTAGCGGAGATCGACCTGCTGCCATAACAATAAACTCGTAGAGTTTCTGTGGCAGAGAGTTGTTAAGATCTCAACCCTAATACTTGGTATTATGGCGGGTACCGAATTTGTCAGACTAAAAATATGAAAAAAGTCCTGAGTGCAGAGAGATAGGTGGGCATACCCACAACACTGCGGCGATGTCGGCTTCCGAGAGCCCCTCGCTTTGCTGGAGCGAAAGTAATACCGCGACAAAGTCATGACGTTCGGTTCTATCACCGGCCGTGGATCGGTGCTCGTCGATGATCGAGTTCACGTACCGATTCACCTTAGGCATGAGCTTGGAGCATCGAGATTGGATACGTTGTAGGTCGAGCCCGGCGAGGAGAGGGAAGTAGTCGGACCAGTTTCTCTTGCCCAAAATGTCGTATCCTTCGTCGACCATGCCGAGCAATTCTTCGACCTCAGCGTCAGCCTCAATCGACAGCTCGTACTTCTTTCCGAACACGGAGCGCATGATGAAGAAGAGCGAGGTGCGCTTGAGAAGCCTGCGAATTTCGATGGCTTTACGAGCGGTGGCCGACGGTCGGAGGGCGGAAACCACCTCCTCTGCGACGTGCAAGCGGTGAGAAGCAGAAGCTTCAATTTGCCTGGGGCAGAAGAGGTGAGAGACCGCGATATGGCGTAGGGTTTGCCAGTAGGCGCCATAGGGGGCGAAGCCGATGGAGCGGTGGAACATGAGGCTGTAGGCCGAATGGTTGTGTGGCCGGTCGGCAAAAGCCGGTCCGTTGAGAATCTCCTTTGCGACATCGGGGTGGGAGGCGACGACGGCGCGCGTGTCACCGAGAGACACGGCCATGAGCCTCTTGGCGCCGAGGCGGCGAGCCGTGGCATCGAGGCGGCGGTGAGCGAGGCCCGACATGAGGCGCATGCTACCGACAAAAGGAAGGCCTCTTGGGCCAGGAATAATGGGTCGAGAGGAACATTCATAAGCTCCGTATCTCACGTACTTTCCCCATGCATGGCCTCCCGGATGGAGCCAGTGGAGAAGGGAAGTGGTGAGCCATGCGAGGAGAATGAGTATTGCAGTGGTGGAACAAAGTGCATTAGGGCTTCGGGAAATGGCTAATGGAGCTAGGGTTAGGAGTGGGACCAAAAGGCTCTTGGGTGAGCTTTTCATGGCTATAGCTTTAAGCAGTACGTAAGTAAATAATGAGTAGGCTTAGGTTTTTGGATGAAGAGGGTACGTGGTGCGTTTCCCTATTTATAGGGATCCAAGGTGGAAGTGGAGTTTCTTTTTTTTTTTTTTTTTTTTTTTTTTTTTTTTAAAAAAGAAAAAAGAAAAACAAATATATATGCATTGGATTATAATCCTATAACTTTGTTGACCTAAAGGCAAAGCTAAATACACTAGTTTTATCACTTTTAATACTAAAAATCATAAAAAATTGATTAAACTTTAGAAATCATTGGATTAGGATTTGTAAAGATTACAATCCTTTTTTTTATTTTTTTTGTAGATTTAGTATTTTTCAAAAAGAAAAAGCAGGATCCCAATAAGTACTATGCAATCGTTAATGTATCCTAGAAGTGGATTATAATTCTTAGATTAAGGATGGTGATCCTATAATTCTCTTTTGAGTTCTAAACTTAGTATTTTTCTATTTGAAGTTTCAATATAAACTAGTTAATTAAGGACCAGTGCGATGATCGATGTGATGGAAATAAAATATTTTAGCAATAGAATTTAGTTATTTTTTCTATACTCTTGTTAAATTTTAATAGCTTCATTATTAATTAAATTATTCTAAATAAAATTAATTTATTAATTAATTAATTTAAATAAAAATCATTTAAATGGATATATGTGCAATATAAATTTTTATAAGAACTTATTAACAATTAACTAATTATTAATAATATATGTGTAAGTAAATAGCTAATGATATAGAATTAAATAATTAAAATAATTAGAACACAATTCAACATATTATATATATATATATATTTATATATATATAATTAAAAAAATTCTTTCATCCTTTTTTATTTCCTTTGGAGGCCGCAATTGCCTCACTCATGTTACTAAGCTCAGTTTTTCTAGTTAATAAAGTGAGCCTGTTGTTTTTTTTAAAAAAAAAATTTATTTAATTTTAAATATTTTTTTAACTAATTACATCATAAGTAAAATTAATTATAAAAGTAATATTGTGCTAAAATATTTTTAAAAATATGAAAATTTATGTACATATATATTTTGGGCTCTTTGACCCACCTTTTGAATCAAAAGTAAATAGTCATACGTTGACTTATAGTAGCGGACCTAAGAGACAAAAAGGTTGATCTAAAGACCCAAAAGATGATCAGCGCTAAGAATTCGATGCTTCTAAAAGCATGCATCTCAAGTTGGACTAGTAAAAATAATAGTAAAACTAAAAGTTTATAACAAAATAAACTTTGTTCTTTCGAGAGAATAACTTGTTTTTTTTTTCTTTTCTTTTTTAAATAATTCACAACAACGAAAACTGCACCATGAAGTTAAATAATATATTAATATAAGTTGTGGAACTGAGAATAACTTGTTAGTTCGTTGTTCACGTGGAGCAATTGTAAATTCGAACAGTGGAGGAGACCCAGAAAAGTGTCGACGTGGCATCAGGTCAAAGTACTCTCTGACTTTATTCCGAGCATCTGGGCTGACGTGGCGCGTTGTCGCAGAACGGAATTACGTAACCCGTCGACCACCGAACACGCGATTCGGCGAATCAGAACAAGACAACGCACGGGACCGAATTGGTGGGGCCACTGTGACCACACGTGGCAGAATATTATTCGCTAGGATCGCTGCATGCTGTTCCTATATCTGTAGGACTAGAATATGGCCTACGCCTCCTCAATTATCGGTCAAAGCTCGTTTATTCTTGTAACTTTACTAAAAGGGTATGCTATTGGATGTGCTTAGTTTTTTTAAAAAAAAAAAAAAAAAATCTTTAATTTATTTTTGGCTCAAATACAAACTGCTCCAAAGAAAGATTTGCCCCAGATATTATCCGATATGCTCCAGATATTATCTTTATTTCACACTAAGTCAGAAAATGCAAAAAAAAACCTGCTTATAACATGTCATTTGGTACGAAAATATGATATCATTTTGTTCTTACTTATTCCTTCCTGTCAGAGATAATGCTAATTAGTTAGAATTAGATTATCTAAGATATTTGGTTGTTTAAATTTTGATAAAGATAAATCTAATTAGATAGAATATCTAATTGGAATAGAATTTTGTGTAATAATCTATAAATAGATAGGTCAGACTATTATGATTGTTAATGAAGCCGGAATCGCCTTAATTAATTAATGAGGCCAAAGAAAGACGTGAGGACATGAAGTTATTTTTTTAATAAAGGCAAGTTTAGTTTGCTTCCATCAAAACGTACCAGATTCTTTATTATTTGTCTCTCTCTTCTCTTTTCCATTCTATTTTTATGGAGATTCCTATATACCATAACAAGTATATAGAAAATATTAATTTGGAGGCCAATCACCGTAACACTTCCTAATTTTTTAAATAAGTAAAAATAAAATTAAATTTGAATTTAGATAAAAATTAAATTATTTTTTGCAATAAAAAAAATAGTATTTTAATAGTCAGATTAGAATAATAAAAATAAGAGTAATTATAATTTTAAAATAATAATATTTTATTTATTTAATTAATTAATATAGTAATATTAATTAAATAATAACTTAATTTATTTAATTAAATAATTAATCATGAATACCGCTAGACAACTCTAAATATTAATTAATAAAATAATTAACAATAAATACTGTTAAATAATAATTTAATTAATCATAAATAATTTAGTAAATTAATAAATCAATTGCTTGATTATTTAATAGTTAAATAATTAGTTTATAAAATAATAAGATTATTCAAAATATTAGATCGATTAATCAAATATTTAATACAATATTTAAAATTACATTCATTTTAATTAAATTTGTTTTTATATGGTAATTACAAGCTTATTCTAACAAGAAATGAAGTAGAATAACAGTTTCAGATATGTACCAACTTATTCTTAAATATATATATATATATTATTCTTTCTCTTACAAAATAGTGTTTAAGTTTAAAGAAGAGAATAATAACTTATTTTTTTTTCTTTGTATCTGAATCAAATATTGGCTTAGCAGAATTTTATTTTTATTATTATTTTTTTTCTTTTAACTTTCAGTAGTGTTTTGTTCTCAATGGCTGAATTTCGCACCTCCTTCCCCACCCTCACCTTTCCTTGGAGAATCCCTTCTTCTTGAAAACTTTTATCTTCTTATGAATGAGAGCTGGCCATGAAGCAGTGGAATCGGTTTCCACCGGGCATTCAAAAAGATTTTTGACCGTGTTTGAAGTCGCGGCAGGGAGAAGGGGATGCCCTAAACTGCAGTTATAGTTATCTCAATTCTAGCTCAACCAAGAAACTGGAAAATTCTGCTAAGTAGCCACTACATGATTCTGAGATATTAATCAAAACACCCCTACAGGTGACTAGGGTTTGGAGTGTCATGGACCACCTAGTTCGAGTCCCAAGTGGTGTGACCTTTATTGGGGAGATATGTAGGGAGCCTAATTAACTTTCCAATTCTCAAAAGAAACTAAGCAATTTTTTATTTGATTTTCTTAATGTTTTTTTGTTGCAACATAAACAGGCCAGTTGCTAATTAAAGCTTCTGCAGTAAGCAATTGTTTTAGTTTCATGCCATAGGAAACTCACTAACATTATTTTCCTAAGCATATACGCAACTAAATACATAAAATCAACTTCTTGGGATGAATCATTCTATACCTAAAATCAAATTTTGAACTACAAAAAAATTAATACTTAAAGACGTTTTTTTTTTTTAATTTAACAACAAATATAATTTACCATCTCAAATATAGTTTAACGTCGTATTTGAAGGTGTGATTAAAATATCGATAAATAAAAAATTATAAATAATTATTATATATATATATATCGACACTTATGACAATCGTTGATAAAATATATTCTTATCTTTTAAAGTGTTATGATTTTTAAGAATTTTTATAATCATGATATTTTAAAGCACCGTAAAAAAAAAAATAGTTAGATTGCTTCATATGGCAGGCTATTTATTTTATTATAGGAATACTTAGAATGGTTTTTCTAAGAATCATTAATTTAAAAAACGATCTTATACTAAAAAAAATATATAATATATATATATATATATATATATAGAATTAGGCTAGAATACTATCGATAGTACCAAGCCTTTAGTGCTATTAAGTTTTTAGCCGTTGGATGAAAAAATATGAGGTTGGGATTATAGTGGGCCCCTAGGGTTTACTAGGTGGTTGGTTGAATAGTAAAAATCTTAGGGGACCACTATAATCCCAACCACATATATTTTCATCCAACGGCTGAAAACTTGATAGCACCAATTGTTTGGTACTATCGATAGTATTCTAGCCGAGCTCTATATATATATATATATATATATATATATATATAATCAAGGAAACTTTTCAAAAACTTTTTTGACCCGTAATTTCATCTTTTTAGGTGATGGATAAGCTTGGCGGACTACCATGATGCATCTGGTTGATCATATCTTAATAAACTATTAAGTCGAAAGATTGATATTCACATAATGAGTCGGCATCAATAAGGATCTTAATTGGATTTGATCTATTTTCTTGTAAAATATTTTTCGGCCCGCAATTTGTCGATCATTTGTTTGAAAGTGAGGAATTAAGGACGTTGACAGAACAAAAAAAATTGAAACATTTTGTGACAATGCAGAGTCAGTTTGTAAATAGCTAAATATTGGTTTAAATTAATAAGTATCTATCAGCACAGTTTATATCCAGTTTATCATATCGTACCAATAAGATATAATTTTCATAGTGATGACACAGCTAAAAGCTTTTTTTTAAAAAAATTACTAAATAGTTTTTTAATAAAATTTTAAAAAATTAATAAAAATATCTAATAAATAATTAAAAAAATTTATTATTAAAAAAATAAATATTTTATGACATTATATATGGGCACGTATATATTTTTTGTGACTGATATTTATTGACACCACTGGACACTTATCGTGCTAATAAATTTTCGACACGATTCTATGCCACGATACTTAAATTCTTGATTGAAATCATAATAAAAATTATTCTACTTAATATGGTTAAGTGATTTTGACTAACGAACTAAACAATTATGTGCCTTCTTTATCTTGACCAGGACACTAACAAACAATTTGGATCAGGAAAAAATTATTTTTATTTTTTTGGGTATTGATATACAACTTCTGAAATATATAAAAATTTGAATGATTTTATGTTTAAATAAGAACTGGTCATTGCCATATACAAGAAAATTTATAAATGGATGGTTAGATTAAAATACTGGAAATAGAAGTGATTATAGTTTAAAATAAAGATATTTTACCTAATAGTTATTAACCTTTAAAAAATAACAATAAAAAAAAAAAAAAAAAAAAAAAAAAACTAAGGACATGCCTGGTTTAGAAGAGAAATTGAAATTGGAATAGAAATAAAAATAGTTTGGAATAAAAGACTAAACGGTAAAAATAATAATTTGTTTAGTTCATAAGAGAATCGGAATCAGAATTAGAATTATGTACAAATTGAAATAAAAATAACTAAATTTTTACTACAAAATTTTAATGTGTTTTTCAAATTTTTGATCAAAATTTGAACATAAAATTTGAATTTACAATTCAAATTCATGGTCAAAGTCAAAATTTAAATTTAGAGCTATTAAATTAAAATTAAAAAAAATTAAAATTTGAATTTTAAATTTATATTCTGAATTCAAAATTAAAATAAAAAATTAATTTAATAAATTGATATTATTTATATTAAAATTCAAATTATTATTAGTGGAAAAAAAAATCAATTATTTCGGAATCAAAGATAACTCCCGCCATAGAGGTGTGAGTCAATTTTAAAAAATTTAAATTTATTTTGAAATAAAAATCGGAATGTTAATCCCTCATTCCAACCACTAACATTGGAGACCCATTTCAAGCCTCCAATACTTCAAACCAAATACACCCTTAATTAATTAATTAATTAATCATAATTTGTTTATAAATAATTATTATAGTACTAAATATTTATTAGTTAATTAATATGAATAGTGCGTAATTGATAAGGACCAAAGAGAGTAATAAAAAAGAACTAATTCTTCCACAAAGTAGAAAATTCTATTAATCAACTTTAAAAATTAACTTATTATTACATTAACCAAACACCAGTCTATGTATATGAACGAGAACTAAATTCTATTATAAACGAAGATAACAAATTTTAATACATTTTTAAATCTAATTAGATAAGAAATAATTAAATAATCGAACTAAAAATGTTAAATTTTTTTAAAAATAATTTATAAATATGAAAACAGAAGTCGAAATAATTGAATTTGGGTTTCAAATTTGGGGTTTTGCTCCTAGCTAGACGCATAGCTAGATTTCGAAAAGTATTTTTTTGAATTAAGGTTGCATATTAAAATTGAACACTCGAGTAAAAAGTTATTATCGTTTTAAGATTTCTCACGCCGAATTTAAAAATTATTTCAATTAAACTTGGCCTAAGGCCAAAATAATTTCTCAGAATAGAAATTCTTAATTGATGTTTGGGTAATTAATTAAGTCGCATTTTTTCGAAAACACTCTTAATAAAAGGTCTATTTTGATTAAATTATAAATTTTAATTGCATCACCAACTAGTTAATTAAATATTTATTAATTTCATAAGATTAAATGCATCTTATAGCGTGATCAATTATTTTTATATCAATCAAATTAGTAATATATTATATATATATAATATATATTTATATATATATTTTTATAAATTATTGTTTACCAAAGATTAAAAAAAATTTGATAGCGAATTTGTCATGCGATTGTATAAAGGCGAAAATCAATAGTACTGTCCACCCAATTAAAGGGGATAACAAAATTCTTATGATTGACGAATTTTGGGTGAATTAGCAAATCATAATAATTGGCCCTTATTCCTCTCTTATTACCCAACAAAACACTACCTTAATAAAAGGTCTATTTTGATTGAACATATTTATAAATTTGTGCAATTGAAGATGCATGCAACTGAAAAAATAATATGATAAAATACCCAAAACAAACAATAGATCAAGGTAATTAATTTAAATACAGCATCATTCTAAAGAAAAACTTAATTATTCTCATAGAAATATTAAATGCATCTTATATATAGCGTGATTGGCTTAATTGATTAATCCAAGAATATTTTTATATCTTAATCTTAAACTCGTTTTTAGTTGCTACCTTTTCTGACTACAAAAACAAGTTTTAAATTTTAATTAATTGAAACTCTATCGTATTATAGCACAATCTATATATTCTTTATATATATATACTACCTTAATATATATATATATATATATATATATATACTATTAAGCCTAGCTAATTGTTTGACCAAAGCAATTAAGGAAAAAAGATTCCTTTTCATAACATAGCGAATTTGTCATGCATGATTGTATAATATTGCAAAAAAAATCATTATGGTACTTTTAATAATTAAATTAGAGGGTGACAACAAAACTTTATCAACTAGTTGTTAAGAACGTCTTCTAACGAATTTATCATAAATTAGCATATATCATATATACTTTTATTAGACCTATCAATCTCATTCGTTCTACTACTATTCTCCAACAAGGTTTCATATAAATTACTACTATTAGACTTCTAGAGAATGATAACTAATATGTTGAAGTTGAAGTTGAAGTTCCACCTCCATTTTCGGAGTTTTTATTTTCCTTCAGGAAGATTTTACAGCAAATTACTATGTTCATGACTAAGATGCAGAATTTTTTTTATAAACATCTGTTTTTCTATTTTACATTTCTATCTTCTAAAAATTTTACTTTACTTTTTCAAAATATACAATTATAGCAGTACTTAATCTCGTACTATTGCTACATGCATACATTACATGCATTGCTAGATTACTGATATACCTATTTTATCATTAAAAAAAAGAAGAGTTAATTAGTAAATGATAAGTATTCTTTTTTTATAAAGTTATCTAATTTGGAAGAGAAAAGAAAATTCTTAGAAAATTTTACAATTTTTACAAGTAAAATTAATAAATATCTTAATAAGTTATTGGATTGTACTACATAATTTTTATTCAAAAATAATAACAAAATACTAAGAATTGAGCTTCTATATTTGTAAAAATACCAAGTTATTTGTGCTTGTAAATTTTTTATCCTTGAATATAGGAATGTGCGGTTAGGATGATGGTGGGCCTCTTGGGTTTAGTGGGCGGTTGGTGAAATAGTATGATCTAAGGGATAGAATTAATCAAAGAGTTAGATCTAACGGTAGAAAATTTATAAGGACCAGTTGTTTGGTGCTTGTATAAGCACAGTAGCCGGACTCAAATACTAACTGTATTGGATTAAATGTTATAATTTAACATTTTAAGCGGACAAAATAGAGATTCTAAAGATTGGATAGGTAAATTAAGTGTAAGAACAAATTTTTAAAAAGGAGCTATAGCCTTAAATCCTAGATACAAAATAGGACTGTTGCCACATAATATTTTCCATTAAAACTTTGGTTGCTTAACTTTCTTTTTTTACTAACAAAAACGAGAGAGAAAAAAAAAGAAAAAAAAAAAAAAAAAAAAAAAAAAAAAAAACAAAACAAAACAAAACAAACTTGCTTTTTAATTGAATGTTTCAAAATGCAACCCAATACTGATTACTGTGATAGCTAGCTGTTTTCATGCACAGTGTAATTCAGTGGAGAATAAATTTACAGTAAATTAATATTAATAATTAATAAGTAATAAATAATAAATAATTATAAAGATAAAAATATGTTATATATTATAAGGTTTTCAACATTATAAATTAGCAAAAATGAGCACAAAAGTGCAATTACTATATATATTAATTTTTCATTAACTAATAGCATCATTTCAACTTGAAATCAAAAAAGATTCACGATTAATACGTAGAGCAGTCTAATTTTGTTGTTAGTAGAAAAGACTAATTATTTGTTGCTGGTCGATGGCCCCTCATCTTCTATGAGCCTGCAATGTCAACAGATGGAAAGTTAATAAAAAAATAAAAGATTTTATGATGAAAAGCTCACTCAAAGGGAGATTGGTACAACAAAATTATCTAAAACGTTTTTTGCCTGGTTCTTCTATATCTGAAGCTAATTCAGCAACATCTTTCGAAACAAACTATAATTGCAGGTAAAAATAGAAATAAAAGTAGAATCAAACCTCTCTGTCAAAGAACACTTCAATGGAGATAAAAATGAACTACTACTATATTCCCAATTTTGTTGCTCATCTAGCATTCCACTAATACAAGCAATTCCAGTAACTTTGACTTGAACTAAAAATATATTAGTCAACCAAATTAATTATATAAAAAGTAGCTTTTCCACATATTAAGAAATAAAAAAAATACCATAGTAGATTACTTGGAACAATAATTTAGAGTTTGGAGCCTGCAAGAAACTTCCAAAATCAACGAAAGTAACAGCTAGGACTTTTTGATCAACAATCCACCAACTGAATGGACATGAGAAATTATTGAACGCACAGCAGGACAGTTCATATACTGTGTTTAGAGACTTCAAAATCTAAATATTGACCACTAAATGTAGTCTACAATACCTGAAAGTCTATATTTCACTTATTATCCCCCACCACCCACCCCCCCCCCCTCCCACTTCAAAATATATAGCAGAATCTTATAGAATTCGCGTATGGCGCCAAGGTACCTTAGTACAAAATGTAGCCAAAGATTAGAAACGACTCTTTCATAATGGCAACTACACTTCTGAAAAAGCAAAAGGACATTGCAAGAAATGATAAACATCAAGGCGTTATTGCTTTAGCAAAATGATTCTTGTTGCAAATTCCATTTATTTGATCGATCAAATAAATTCTCTCTGGTTTCTGCAGGAGCTTTCAATGAACGGGGCGCATCGTCTTTAACTATGGTTACCACCAAAGAACTTAGACCTGCTTTGCTCCCCACTTGACTATGAAGAAGAAGAAGATGAAGTAGGCTAGCACACTAATGCTTTTCTTTGCAAATAATATTGTCAATTACTAGTTTGTACAGCAACTTGTGCATTGAATCGCTTTGTTTAAACCAAAAGTTGAATGACTAAGCTTGTGCTTGATCTTATCATTAATGGGATACAAAGTCAACAAAATCACATTATTTTTAATCTTTCACATATATAATTATCTTATATGAAGTTTCATATAAGATAGTCTTTATGCTAATTGGCTCAATTTTTTAATTTGTAAAACAGACTTTATTATTAATTATAAGTAAGAGAAAAAATTCGTCGACGTAGGACAGTGGCCGAACCACGCAAATTTTATGTGCATTTTTTTTCTTAGTCGTGCATTTTTGGATTTACTTTTTTGTCGTGATCACCAATTAATTAATTTTGTTTGATTTGTGCGCTCGTTCCTAACAGATATTAATCATAAATAAATATAATTAAGTAAGAGTAATTAATTTATTAAATATTATAGTAAGGGTAGCTATTCACCCCCAAAACCAAAAGTCATTTTGAAATAAATTAGGATGGATAAATATCAGAAGATACCCCCAAAACCATAAGCAATGAATTTTGAAACAAATTCCTTAGCCTTTTATATTTATTGGCTTTAATTGCTTGATCATTTTTTTTTTTTTTTTTTTTTAGGTTACTTGTGGTCTAAAAGTCATGGATACCGATACGGAACACGGAATACAACACGACTCGGCAATTTTTAAAAAATTATGATATGACACGGTATAAATACTGATAATAAAATATAATATTATAAATATAATAATATATATTTATTATATATAAAATATAAATTTTTATAAAATATTATTATATTTCTCAAATGAATAAAAGTTTATATAAATTTTCATTGATATTTCACATATTTTTTAAAAGAAAATTCTTCACCACACATAATTTATTTATATTGTCCAAAAAAATTATATGCACTCATCAAAAAGCTAAAATATTTATCATCTCACATGATATATGCATCAAAAAAATAAAACAAAAAAAATATATTTATTTTAATTGTATGCATTATGACTCGATATTGAACGAGCGTCCAAAAAGTGTCCACATCGAATATGTGTCCGACACGAACTCGCGAGACTTATAAAAATATCTTGATACATAGCTTAGGGTACATATCAAAATCCCTTGCTCTTAATTAATTAACTGGGCTTCACTCATTTGGGCCTATTGGGCTTCTTGTAATTTATATATATATATATATATATATATATATATATATATATATATATATATATAGAGTCCGGCTGGAATACTATCGATAGCACCAAGTAATTGGTGCTATCAAGTTTTTAGTCCTTAGATGAAATTATGTGCGGTTGGGATTATAGTAGTTTTCTAAAATTTTTACTATTCAACCAACCACCCACTAAACCCTAGGGGACCACTATCATCCTAACCGCACATTTTTTAATCCAAAGACTAAAAACTTGATAGCACCAATGACTTGATGCTATCGATAATATTCCAGCCTATATATATATATATATATATATATATATATATATATATATATATATATATATATATATATATATATATATATATATGCCTCTGTGTCTTAGCTAGCATTTGAATGCTTCGAATCTCCCTCTCTTTCCTCGTTCACCCCACCACGTTCTCTGTCTCTTCAACATCCATCTAAGCAATACAAAATAAAATAAATAAATGAAAATGCATTACAATCTCTCAAAACACGCTATTACTGGTGAGCACATCTTATTGTTAATCATTCCAACTCGCATCATAAATCAGAGCCAATCACCACTACAGAGAAGGAAGAAATTAACCACCAAACATGGACACACTCCGCTGCGGGCTCCTCCGCTGCATGACGGTGCAGTACCGAGACGCAGCAGATGAGAATCGACGAACCGACACCGCTGCGGCTCCCAAAACCCGACGCCGCCTCTGCTGCATCGTGCCGCATCATGAAGAGCACGCGAACATGTCGCAAACCGACGTCGCCACACCCCACAGCCGCTTCTGCTGCGTATCTATGCAATCTGGCAAGGCGACCGCCCGTCGCCTCTGCTGCATCGCTTGGCAACAGAAAAGCTGCATCTGTTGCATTGGAAGGACGCATCGTGAAGGCGAATCGCCCCAGCCGAAGACGCCGAAAGCGTCACGCCACCTCTGCTGCCTCCGCACGCAGCGCCGCAACCGTACATTACAATTAGCTCCGGCGGCCATCAAGATGGGTCGGCCCCAGCGTTGGTTCCCAGCCATCCGTCGCACGTTGACGCAAGTCACGCAACCCCCGTGCGGGCGGGCGATCGCCGTCATGGACAACCTGAGCCATGAGATCGAAGAGGCGGAGGCCACTGCTGCCACCGCCACCGCCGCAATCGAAGAGGCTACTACTGATGGTTCCAATGAAGAGTGTGGTAGCAGTGTGGTATGCACGGAGGGTTTCTCCAAGGAAGAGGTGGCGGCCGTTACCATCCAAGCCTACTTCAGGGGTCATTTGGTATAATTTGCTATTCCTTTTTCTCCACATGTTTATATATATTTGAAGATTATTAATTTTTCAAGAAAATACTAGCTAAATCTACAATTACCAAAAAATTCGAGATGCTTGAGTTTTTTTTTAAAAAAAAGTTATATTTTTATATATTGTGGCGTTATGTAATAATATATATGTATATATATATAGTAATGTGAGGAGCGAATTTGGTACATATGTAGGCAAGGAGAGCGTACAAGGCGCTGAAGAGCTTGGTGAGGCTGCAGGCGGTGGTGCGAGGGGTGTACGTGCGGCGGCAGGCGGAGGTGGCCATCCACTGCATGCAGGCGCTCGTGCGACTGCAGGTTCGCGTGAGAGCGAGGCAACTCCTCAGTAAAGTCTAAAGTGGCACTAGTTATATATTGTGTTCCCAACCAATTAAATCACTTATCTGATAATATAATTTTTTTAAAAAAAATATTATACGTACCTTTCTTTGAAAAAAAAAAAAATTTATTGACCTTTGAAAAAATATATATATAGATAATGTGGTGCAACTGTTATATAACAAATTATTTTTTATAAGAAACTAATCAGATAAAATTATTGATAAAAAAATGATACTTGTGCACTGGTGAGTATTGGGATATAAATTTTATACTCAAAACATTCAAGAATTTAAACAATATAAGTGTCATGATAAGATTGGTATAAAAAAATTGACTCTGATCAGATGAAAAAAATTATAAGTTTTATACATAATTTTTAGTGCATAGATTGTATTGCTTTTATTAATTAATATGGCGCGCTATAATTTTTTTAAATTGTACTTAATGAACTATATTTTTATTATATTATTATTTTTTTTTTGCACTTAATGAACTACATATGTGAAAAATATATAAATTTGTGATTTGATGTTTTTTTCTCTACATTTGTTGTGATTGTTGTTGTGATGAGCTATATATTCACTCTGTCTGTTAGTTTATAATTATTCATTTTGGAGTTATTAATTTGTTTTAATTCTTGCTCTCTTTTTTTTCGGATTCTCCCGGTTAATTATTCTGCATTCGTCTCCATAAAAAAAAAACTAACATAAAATCCAATTCCAATTCAATTTTAACTCAAATATAAAATAACTATAATTTATACTGATTAAATTTTAAATATGTGAGAAGTATCTCTTGGCAATTTGCACAATATCATGGGCTTAATTATTAATAGTTTGTATGCGGAACATCAAGCAAAATATTAATTCATTATAATATCATAATAACAAACGACCAATTCAAAGACTCTTCAACACGTGCATGGGCGAAAAAGCACCACACCACGCACATACGCGTACGTAAAGCAAAAACAACAGCTTCGGACTCCCACATCATGAGTTTGAGGGAGCGATTTATTCAAAAAAAAAAAAAAAAAAAAAAACATTCAGAAAACAAGCAAACGTATTTCCCACCCCAGGTTTTGATCGATAACAGTACTGATCAGCATGCAAGCGCGATCATCATCGTCATCATCGTCGTCGTCGTCGAACCCGTTCAGATCAGCTCCGGACTCTGGTTCTGCATCTCCACGACCTTCCGCCACGACGGGCGGGTCGATATCCTCTGCCACCACTGGCTCACATTCGGCCGGGAGTCGAAGAAGGATCGGCGCCCTGCGTTGTTGACGAGACGGTGGCCGTTGGGGATGTGGGAGAGGTCGGCGAGCGAGAACTTGTCGCCCGCCAGGTACTGCGACTCCTGGAGGCGCTTATCGTAGATGTTGAGCACGGCGTTCAGCTTCTTCTCGCTCTCCGCGATCTCCTTCTCGTCCGGGTCCTCGCCCATCCTCGGCTTGTAGGCCAGGTTGAAGATGAGAGCCGAGCTCGGGGGGTCGAAGCTGTGCTCCTCAGTCTGCAGCCACTGCTCGATCGACGCCCGCTCCAGCGTGCCCGGTGGCAGTAGGTCCTTGTTGCCGCGGCCCACGTAATTCTCCGCGATGTGCCTGCATATCTCTCTCGATTCTGCAATCCAAGTAATTTATAGAGAGAGAGAAATACTAATTATAAGTCTACAGCCAAGAGGAATTGTAAACTACTCTAAAATCTACTTCCCCTTATATATCTACCCTTTATCTAAGAGTTGCAGAATTTACTATTTATCAATTCTTTCTTGAATTTTAATAATAATAATAAAATAAGTAAAGAATAAGAGAGTCCCAAGTTGTAGAATTACAATCCAAAATTGGTCCAAACCGTTTTCAACTAGAAACTCCAAAAAAAAAAAAGTAATTAATTTGTGCATGATTTGTGGTTCTTCCAAGTAAGTTACACTAGATTTTAGGAGTGTTGTTGATGTGGTTAATTTGTTCGGATGGGTTTGCAGTTTTATAATAAAATTTAAATTTATTGACTATTTATTTATTTATGGGTTAAAAATATATTTAACTTTCTGTTTCGTGATGATAGGTGCAAAAAAAACTAATAAGTTGAATTGGGTGAGTCCAATAAATTAAGTGAGATTGCGGTTCACAATAGACCTAACGATAAGATGCTCAATAATAGATCTAATATTCAAGTAGATTGAGTCCGATTTAGACTCGTAGTTATTGTATCTATACTTATATATTTCTAATAGCTCGACCTTTAGGGATTAATGTTTAGCGCCAACGATTCGATAAGTGATATCAATAGCACGGATTCTCACACGGTGTAGGTGTTGGAAAAAATTGTTGGCTATTTATTTTAACACTATTTATTTATAGGTTAAAAATAAATTTAACTTCATGTTTCCTTGACAATAAATTCAGTAGACTAATAAGTTGAGTGAGACTGCGGCCCACAATATACCTTACGGCAAGAGGTCTGGTAATAAACCCGACGTACGTCCAGATGAATTAAATTCGATTGAGACTCGTTGGTACTGTATCGGTACGCTTTAAGAAAATTAGTTGCATATTTCTAGTAACTCAAATTTTTTAGATTAATAGTTAGCGCGATAGGAATGTTTGCATTACATCTCTACCTAACTTTTATATAAAATTCTACTAATGAAATGGAATGAAAAAATATTTATACAAACCAAAAAATGTTTATATAAACCCAATGCAAGTATATATTGTCGATAAAAGGGGTGTACGAAAATATTTTCTCTTATTTATGTAAAACTTATTAAATATATTAATTTCATATTTAAATTATTATGTAAAAAAAACTTCATATATCATTTATAAAATTTATTCAATATTTGAATAGTTTAAATTGTATGTAAAGAGTAGAAAATATATTTTAAAAAAATTTTGTTGGATTGGGCCATTTACAATCCTATTGAGATGTAAACTGTAATATTATTAATGCCATTACAAATTTTAAAATATCAAAAATATAAAAATTCATACAAGCTAACAAATTATTTCTAACTCTTCATTTTTATTTCCTGAAAAGTTAAAAATAAATAAACTCATTATATCAGATAAGCAATTTTTATAAATTTTATTATAATTTATAAAAACATAATTAAATAAAAGTGATAGATCACACACTTCATAATTAAGGAGTTAAAAAAATTTACACTAAAAGCTATAAAATTAAAATATATACCCTAAATAAATTAAATTAAAAAATAATATGTATAAGGAATACTTAAGAATAAAATAATCATTTCATTAACTTACTTAGTGTTTAATTCTTATTTAATCAGAATAATAATATTTGTATTAAATGTATATATTTAAACAGGTATATGTGACATTTAGATTCCGAATAAGTATTTATGATATTTTATAATTTTAGAAGAGTGCGTGAATATCATTATATATCGTCTTAGGCTTATATTAAAAATCAAAATTAAAATAAATATCCAAATTGTAGATTGCTCTTACCAACAAGGGTCGTCCTCCCATCTTCGAAGGTGAGTGCTTGGCCTTGAGGCTGATAAAAATAAATAAATAATTAATTAATTAATTAGAAACCACAAATATGACAGTAATTAAAAATTATTATTTTCAAAAAAATTAAATTCAGAGAGAATGATATTTTTATATTTTTATATTTAATATATATATATATATATATATAATTTCTACAATTTTTTTTTATATATAAGTACATTTTTTTAGATGATATTTGAGATAAATGTCCCTATAATATAACAAACATACTAATACTTTAAAAAATATTATTATATGAGTATAAAACTAATTTATTAAATAATAAATTTTAGTATTATTTTTAATTTTTTCGAATACTTTAAAACGTCATAATTTAAAAAAAAAATTAAAAAATTCTCATATTTTAAAAGTTCAGAATATATTTAACGTATGATCTTTCAATTGCAGATATTTTAACCAATATATTCAAATACGACACATAAAAAAAAACATATTTAAATATTAATTTGTTTATAATAAATTCATAATGTGAATTTGAATTATATAGAAAAAATTTAGCGTGACTTAGAGAATTTTTTTTAAGAAAAAGAATATACTATCCATTTCATTCTTTTAGAAATAAATTTAATCTTGAGACTTAAGACTATATATCATCGACTACAAATCTTTTATCACTTACACTAAGAAGAGAATAGCCGGTAACACATTGAGAATTGATGTGATTTTACCTGTAGCTTTAGATAATCAGGAATACGCTTCGGGCCCTTGTAAGTGTCGACGCGAACGAGCTGGAACTCGACATCCTTCTCGAACAGGCACATCAACACCCTCGCCACTTCCGCGGAAGTGGGAGACCCGAAAACCTTAACGCTCGCCATTGGGAATTGCTTAACTAATTAACCAGGAAGATCACTTGCAGGAGTTGATGATTATGGGATTAATTTCGAGTGCACGGAAGTCGAATGCAGAAGTGGCCGGTTTATATACATGTTCATGTTGGGAGGGGGAGACAAGAAAATGCCTTGCTTCTCGGGTGGTAAAATTAAAAGGGAACAAACATGAAATAAAGAGAAAAAGATAAAGGGAAAGGAGAAGGGGTTATGATCTTATTCCTGGATTGAGTACTATGTTTGTGAAAGTAAAATATTGAGAAAATTAATGTGTGAAAAGTATTCAAACAAATTTATTTATTTTTTCTTTATTTTTAATTTTTGAAAATTTTACGAAGTTTTTAATATGTATATTAGTTATGACTCGCTAATAGGTTAAATGTTTTAAACATTACACTTATTCATCTAAGTCATCATATTTTTTTTATTTATCATCTAACGACTTAAATAGATGGATATAAATTATAGATGTATGAATATTATTATTTAATAATAATAATAATAATATTATTATTATTTCAATATTTTAGAAAAATTTTATTTATTTATTTTTTTTAATATATATTTTATTTATTTTTCCGTTATTTAAAAATATCAGCTGTTAGTATCTATTAAATTATTTCGGATTAAATCCGAATTAAATTTTTATATATTTTAAAAGATAAAATTAATATACTTTTATTGCTCTTAATTTAAGGATGTATTTAAAAGAATTATTTTTAATTGTTTGTTAATAAAATTTAATTCTAACGTTATATTTGAAAAAAATTTAAAATATTAAAAATTATTTTTAATATTATTAATTTTTTTAGAGGGATAAATAAAAAAAAAAGTCAAAAAGTTTTCTAAGTAATCACTCCCAAAAAAAAAAAAAAAAAAAAAAAAAAAAAAAAAAAAAAAAAAAAAAAAAAAAAAGGACATCAGATGGTGCGTGTTAGGACAGTAAGCATGTGCCTCGCTTCTTTAGATCGAAGCTTCTCTATTAAGACTGTAGCGTACGAGAGGAAAGGAATAGATGTTACTTTTTGTCTTGATTATTTTAATAATTTTTATGCTAATATATTTCTCTTAATAAATATTTATTCTTTTTAAAAACGAAATAAGGATTATTTCATTTGTAATATTTAAAAAGAAAAAAAAGAGAGTCCAAGAAGAGATCAATAACGATGCAAAAAGCAAACATCAAACGAAAACTATAAATCAAATATTCAAACATGATAAATAATAAATATTGGGAAAAGCTAGGATAATTTACTATTTCTAAATAGTAAGATAAGCGTGTCAGAGTTAGAATAGTTCTAAAATGGATGATTCTTTTAAAAATTGGAGCATTACAAAGAGTCATTCATCTGTCGAAAATGTGAAATGAGTCTCGGCTGAACCAGAGTTATATAACGGGTAGAGCGTTGCTCCTCGACTAATGACTGTTGTAGATGGAGTGCAGCTCTCCACAAGATCGGCTAAGACTAGCGAGACAAGTCTTACATCGCCTAGTATTTGTAATTGCCTCTGAGCGTGACGTGAACGTCAGGATTTAAAGGAAAAAAATATAACATCCCAAAAATTTGGATTAGTTTTATATATAAATAATATAATAAGATTAAATTTCTTAATCCGACTATATTATTTTAGATGATAGTAAGACCTAAGAAGTTAAGAGGGTTAAGCGTGTTAAAATTAGAGTAATTTCAGAATGGATGACCTTTTAGAAAATTGGGGCATTAAATAAAAGTAAAATTATGTTTGTTTTCTAATATTGATGACTCTTTGAAAAGTTGGGATATTAAATGAAAGTAAAATTATGTTTGGTTTCTAATATTGCTTTTTCAGAAATAACTAAAATTATGTTTGTTTAATTTTATAAAATAGTAGAAAAAAGTGAAAAAAATTATTATAGTTGAATTTGATATAAAATATAATATTATAAAAATAATTTAATATAAATTATGATTTAATAAAAATATTTTTTATAAAATATTTTTTTCAAATTCTAAAATTTAATAAAAATAATTTATTATAATTTATTACAATATTTAAATATAAATAATATGTATTAATATAATACAATTAATAATTTTATAATAAAAATAAATTATTATAGTATATAAGATATTATGTCTATATAATTTAGTTTTAAATCAATTAATAATATTAATAAATATTGGAATTAAATCTTAAAATATCACTATTCAACAAAAATAGTGAAATAATTTATTCTAAATTATTCCGGGTAATCAAAAATAATAAAATTTGACTGAAATACAATATTTTTGTCAAAAAAAATATTTTGTTTTGTAAAACAGCGAAGATAACTTTCCTTGTTCCACTTTATTCCAAAACCAAACGCGATAATATATAAGAGTGCAAAGTGATGCAATGATTATAGCACATGCAACAAGCCTTAAAGTTAGAATCCAGTTCATTTGACGAATCTCAGCCCAGCCAATAATAAAAATGCCACATAGTTTACCAATATGAAGCAGTTCCAACAAACAAATTTCAATGTTCAGTTGTTTTTTTTTTTTTATTTTGAGAAATTTTATTAATTTTTGCAGGCAATTTGAAACTGCTCATTTTTCAAAAATTTTTGCTTAGATAGTGCGATGCTACTTGTTTTGCTGATATTGTCACGTTGAAACCAAGCAAATCGTATTCCAATATTTTGTTTTCTTCTGAGCTGCATCGAAGCGAAAACTTATATCTTTGTCGGTAAAATCTTCTCTGCATTGACTATGGAAAACCAGAACCATCGTTTGTGTTCTACATTCATTGCATAAAACACCAGGATGAAGCAAACCTTTTGAGGAATCAGCACAAACCAATAGTGCAGAGATCTAATTTATTTAGCTAGAAAACAGCTGATCAACTTACTCTAATTGTGTGCTTTAAGTAGCTGTATCACTTTGAGTAATTAATCTCCTACCAGCATTATATCCGACAAACATGCGATATATAATTCTGATACACTTTACTATCTATATCTTAGAATTTCAGTAAAACATTTAAAACAAGAGGTTTCATTGTTTTTATTTTTTTCCCATTTTTTCTGCTAGAGGAGAACTGAGATGGTTCAGGTTACCAACAGCTGCTGCTTGGTTTCTTGTAACAGGCATATTCCTATCCATTAGTATAAGATTGTTAAATATCCCATCAATTGGTTTTAGAGTGAGATTAACCCCAAAATCAAGGAGAAGAGACTCTGCAACTGTTGTGTTTCATGCAGAATTTTCTAAATAAGTTGTTTTTCAAGTCCAGAACAGCTTCGAAATGCACTATCATAGCACTTATTAGGGAGATTATTTTTGAGACTGAAGGAAGTTCTAACACTAGTAACTTGATTTCAGGAAACAAGTTGCAGCAAAGAAATTGCACATGACACAGATCCTTCTCATTAGTTGGCACACACAAAACTCCATACTTGGTTCTGACACGGATTAAAGAAGAAATTGATGACGCATAACATCTAGCACAAACGAATCACAAGACGGTGCAACAGAGCCGACCCAACAGACTCCTACTTGGTTGACTTATCAAGTGGAACAGGAATCTCACTCTGCATTTCAACAACCTGCTTCCAGGTGGGCCGAGCCGAGATTGCTCTCCACCACCTCTCCACATTTTTCCTCAAAGTGAAAAGCTTCTTTCCCTTCTCCGACGTGGTGAAAAGGTAATGCGAGTTAGGAAGGTGGGAAAGATCAGCAAGTGTAAATTCATCGCCAGCCAGGTACTGATTCTTCTCAAGCTGATTATCGTATACATCAAGGAGTGAGGCGAGCTTCTTCTCCTTTCGAGCTATCTCATCTTGGTTGGGGATCATTCCCAACGGTTCAGCAAAAGCTAGATGAAAGACGAGTGAAGAACTAAGAGGTTCAAAGTTTGTGGCTTCTGCTCGTAGCCACTGCTCGATCGATGCCTTCTCCAGAGTGCCTTTTCCATAGAGAGCCTTGTTTCCCTCATCTGCATATTTTACGCAGATATGCCGACATATCTCCTTTGAATCTATTGGAAAAAAAAAGAAAAAAAAAAAAAAAAAACTGCCTTTATAAATTAGAATGATACTTCAAATAAAAAACAGGCTTTCACATATATTCTTGAACAATTGTTCATTCACATGTATATGTCGCTATCAAATCTAAGTTTTTAATGTATACTCTCAAGTGTGGTTCGCCACACACACAACCAGCCACCCACACACTTCACGTTAAGTCGGGAAATCAGCCAAAATATGAAGAGAAGATGGTTTTGAATCGGAGAAATTTTCTTAGAAAGGGGAATTTTTTTATGCACAAGGGTGTATGTGTAAGAAATTACGATTTTGGAGGACGGTAAATTATGATTATACAGAAATTTATGCGTATATAGAATCATAGGGTTAAATATTAAAATATATCATTAAACAGTAAAGGGTTACTCTTATTATTCCTTACCCACGAGGGTGAGCTGCCCATCCTTGAACGTTACTTGACCACTAGGATCCTGCAAGATTTGTAAGAAACACACGATTTCTCCTCAATGAAGTGATAATTAATATAATAATGGAGCTAATCACTCGAAATAAGAGCAGTAACACTACTAGTAATAGCTTGCCTGTAATTTGAGGAACTCGGGGACCTTATGATTTCCATCGAATGTGTCAATGCGAACAAGTTGGAACTCAACATTCTTTTCGAAGAGGCACATAAGCACCCTTGCGACATCGGTGGATGCCGGTTGCCCGAACACCGCCACGCCCACCATTCTCAGTGAAGGCGGTAGTTACACTCCCAAGGGAAATTTAAGCTCAGGTGAGGCTGGAACTCTGCGCTTTATTTGTTGGAAGAAAGGAAAAGGGAAAAGCGAAAGGGAAAGATTGTGATATTCTTTTAGCAAAGTATGTAGATAGCAACAGCCTTATCAAAGCTAGGTTATCTGCAGATCATTACGTTGGTTTTAATCCTCGACAAAAGGTACGCGCCTACATGTGCTTAAAAAGGAACAAGATAAGAGTGTAATAATCGAGATACCACTTTCGCTTTGTTCTTTACTCGACAGCATTAATTCAGATGCAAAATCAAGCAAGAGAAAATATTAAAAGTATATATCAGATCACAAAATTTGAAAGAGAGATGATCACAGGAACCATATATCATTCTCATTAAAGCGCAAATAGGAAACACCCACAGAAGCCGAATATCAAGCAGGTGGCGCACGCTGCATCTGGACGACCTTCTTCCAAGAAGGCCTGGCCGATATCTCCTCCCACCACCTCCCGACATTCTTCCTCGACGTCAGGAGCTGACCCTTCTCCGTCGAGTTGACAAGGACGTGCGCGTTGGGCAGGTGGGAGAGGTCGGCGAGCGAGAATTCGTCTCCGGCCAAGTACCGGCTCTCGCCGAGCCGCGTATCGTAAACGTCGAGAACCTTCGCGAGCTTTGCTTCGTTCTGCTCGACGACAGCCGGGTCCTGCTTAAGCCCCATGATCGGGGCGAACGCCAGATGGAAAACCAGAGCCGAGCTCGGGGGGCTGAAGCACTGCCCCTCGGCTTCCAGCCACTGCTCAACTGAAGCTCGCGCGACGAACCCGCCTTCTTTATTGCCCATTAGGGTTTTGTTGCCTCTCTCGGCGTATTTTTCGCAGATGTAGCGACAAATCGCCCTTGATTCTAGAGATCCCCAGGAAGGAAGTGAAAATTTGATCAGAAAAGGTGAGAAAAATGGGACAAGTGTGAGAAATTGGTGTTGTACCGAAGATGGAGGTGAGCTCGTCTTGGAAAGCGGGGACTTGGCTGAAGGGCTTTGGGAGAGGGGTATTGGAAGAGGGTTAGTAAAATGGTGTCGAGATTAAAAGAAAAAAGAGAAAAAAAAAAAAAAAAAAAAAGGGAAGCTATATACCTGGAGTTTGAGGTAGTCGGGGGATCTGTGCTCGCCCTTGGCCATGTCGACGCGGGCGAGCTTGAAGTCGACCTCCTTCTCGAAGAGGCAGGCAAGCACGCGGCAGACAGCCGTGGACATGGGAGGACCGTACACCGTGACGCTCGCCATTAGGGAACAGACAAGAAAATGCGGAATTAGGATGTATGCTTTTATCCACTGCAGGAAGAGGACGTATATACAAAGTTCATATAGAAATAGCATAAATCTTACATCAAAAATTTAAATATTTTAAAATTTTAATATTATGAAATTGATAAAATTGCTCCAGTCCACGTTTACAGAGTATAGTACGTGTAGGTAGGGATTCGAATGTATCGGATTCGGATTTTCGAAAAAACCTGACTACATACCCAAAATCTAAATTTCAATTCGAATCCGACGAATTTTAAAATTTTAAATATAAATTTAAATTTAATTAAAAATTTAAATTTTAAATTTTAACTTAAAAATTTTAATCCGAAATAATTTTTTTTTCCTCTTTACAATATTTAAAAATATATCACATTAAATCTAAAATTTTAAAATATAAATTTAAATATAATATTAAATATTTATATATACATATTATATAACGTAAAATCAATTCGAATTCGAATCGAGTTCAGTTAAAATTCATAAAATCCGTCGAATTTTTATTTTTTATATCCATATTGAAATTCATATCCGTTTAATATCGAATAAATTTATTCTATTTGAATTCGGGTTCAAATATCCTTATCCACATCCCTAAATACGTGTAAACAAAAACAAAACAAAAAAAAAAAAAAAACAAATGATACTTTTCAGAGCATCTTCATTTTTCAGTATGCACCACCAAGACAAGTGTTAATTGTTTCCACAATGCAGTAGCATGTTGAAATGGAGGATTGGCAATCAGAATTGAACCACCCAAAGAAGTTCTAGGGCCATTTGCACAAAATGGCCAGATATTTATTAGCACTAGTGTAAATATGATAAGTAATCAATGCAAAAATCAACAGATCATCTTCCTATGGTGGAAATATCTGTAAATCTTCTTTTGATCATACAATTTATACATAAGATACATGCAAACTTCTTCCCTCCTCTCTCTCTCTCTCTCTCTCTCTCTCTCTCTCTCTTCTATGTGATGCATAAAAAAAAAGGATAAATACAAGCCAGTTTCTGTTGATCGGTGCTCAGTATAGTCTGGCTTATCCTTGATGCTTCCTAGTTGAGCACAAAGAGTACAAATGTCTCACTCTGCTTCAAATTGATTGCTATTCCAAATCATTCTCATCAAAAAGCTAGTTGGCATTCACAATCAGAACCCATTCACTCTGGTTTGCTTTCAGTCAAGACTTCAGTAGTTCATCCGTTCGGCAACTTCAAAGACTCGATCCACGAAAATTATCAAATACTGTATATAAATGGAAGCACGAGGCGAGAGATCACTGCATTAGTTGAAAGTCAACCAGGTGGACGGTAAACGCACGGAGTTGATAGGAGGCATCTGCCGGACATTCAAATCAACCGGCAACATTCGATATTCGATTTCTAGCTCTCTTAAGACTTTGATCATTTCCTGGACTACGAGCTCTCTCCTCTGGAACCTCATCCCCATATCGTGATGATTGATACGGTGCTGCATCCATATTGATATTTTCAAACGGTTCATGTCGTCCACATCTCTCAGAACAATCATAGCGTTTGGATACCAGTGATCCTTCTTACTCTCCATAAACCTGCACAAGGTCACAGCAGATTTGATCCTTACTAATTAGCTCAATTGGTTATATTTGTATCAACAGACCCAATAAAAGAAACTACTATTGAAACTTACTTTAATATTCTTTCTTTCATGATGGCAAGCTTTTCCACTGGTGTAGCAACATGAACACAGAAGTCGATTGCGTCTCCCATATCTGGGCTGCGGTAGAAATTGCTGATTGGTTTGGTAGCAAGCAGACTATTTGGAAAGTAAATCTTGAGGTTGTCATATCTCAGAAAGACTGTGGTCATGATGTTCATTTCCTCGACAACTAACTGAAATCATAAAAGCAAATTTCAGCAAATGCAGTAAAAACAAACTTGTAAAAAGAAAAAAGGAAATTTTTTTTTTTTTTGAAACCTCCACTTTTTAGCACTTACCTGAACTCCTTCCACCTCACAACGATCGCCAACATCAAATGGATGCATCACAAATAAGAAAATGATAGCTTCAAAAATAGTCCTTAAAGTATTCCCGAACATAAAAACTGCCAGAAGAAGCTGAGAGCTAAGAAAAACAAAGAAATGGGTCGTTGCAATGCCCAGAATGAGGAGCGAAAGGGCAAAAACAATAATGCCCACAACGACATTAGCCATATGGTTGAGCTTGTTTACAGCTGTTTTTGTATCATTGAGTGTCAAAGCAAGAGCTCTGCGTTCTCTGAATGCATTGACCTACAGTGGAACAAGCAAAGTGATTTAGACAGTGGTTTCCATTATGCACCTAAAGGAACATCCTTAGAATGATAATAGAAGTAAATTATCATTACCACCCAGTTCTTGAGGCACTTTCTGCTAATCCTGTTCTTCTCTTGCGCTCCTTCAAAGAGATTCATGGTCCTTTCAACTTCCTCTTGCCTCATGAAACGCTGCAAATCCGAAAAGTAGATGTACCTATCACATCACAACATAGCCACAAGTTAATCGCTGATTGCTGCATACAAGGAAAACAGAACCACCAAAAAGGCGTTATTTAATAACATCTCATAGCCTCTTCTCTGACATACATGGGTAAAGCGCAAGGAATTTCCGAACATTCACATTTATCATCATTGACCTCAGTAAAACCTGCAGTTCCCAGAAATGTTTTAAGAAAAATATGCTGAAATTTCGCTCGGTTCTGCTCTCCAATAAGGCATGGAAGCAACAACCTTACTGCTACACACTGGTCCAATTCAGCAGTAAAACTAAACTAATCGTGAAAGTATGAAAATGAACTTGTAGCATTTAATCAATTAACTATTAATGAAGAGTACATCTAGCATTCAATTCTTTTTCTTTGACTGCATCTTCAGAATTCAACAGAACGAAGGCAATAAGATAGGCTTGACTAGACTAGGTGCTCAAAGATAAATAGATACATGGATTATGTTATTGGTGTATAAATCATGACGAGAGCGGTAAAAGGTTTGTCTATTGGAGCATTTGTAAAATTGAGCTGCTTTCAGATAGCCAATAAGGATGTTACAAACAAGGTGAAATTAACTTGGTAAATACCGAAAATCAAACTGCTCGGGGGCAATAACTGACTGTTACTGTCAAACAGATCTGCCCTTTTGTTCAATTCTTCGCCATCTGAAGAATTATTGTTCCCTGCGGATGTTATACCAGCTAACATGCTAATTGTAAATTCTTTTGTTCTCTTGTGAAGCGGTTAAAAATGTAAATAATGCAACTAATTAATCGACCAAACAAATTGAGATAAAATGAGATGCTCGATCTTACTTGCTACCAGGCCGGGCCACATTCTTGAAGATCTTCCTGGCCGCCATCTTCGCCTCGTACTCACTCCTTATCTTCGTAGTTGACTCATCCTCCCTGCGGATCGCCTGGGGTATCTTCTCGTCAAGCGTCGTCAGCGTGCCGTATCTCACCATCTTCATGAGCCTCTTCATGTTCCACGCAGATATGTTCTTCTGGTTGAGCTTGTGCAGCTGATCGATCCTGATCACGTCTTCCTGCTGCTGCTCCTGCTGCTGCTGCTGCTTCGACCCGCTGCTCCACGAGAGCTTGATGCCCCCGATCTGCCCGCTGACCCCGGCCGCCTGCCCGCACTTATTGGGAAGCGTGGCCGCCTTGAGGTCGTTCGGCAGGGTCGCCCCCGCGTTCTGGAGCTTCTGCAAATCGGCCATCATGCGGTCCTCCGCGTACTGCTCCTGCTGCGCCTCGATCAACGGCGGCCCTGAGAGCGTCTCGATGACATACTGATTGAAGAGAGCCTCCTGAATCCGATCGAAGTAGGTGCTCACGTGGAACGACGACGCGAGCACCTTGAGGAGCAGCGTCTTGACGAGGCGGAGGAGCGTGGCGACGAGGAGGCAGAGGAGCACTTTGGTCACGTAGGGGAGGGTCGTGCTGTGCGTCTCGCGCTCGACCTTCTTGTCGAACATCAAGTGCCAGGAGAGGAGGACTAGCCCGAGCCAGAGGCAGTTCTGCACGGCCTTGCGCACGCCGTAGACGAAGTAGAGCACGCGCTTGCGGAGGAGGAAGTTGCGCTCGAAGAAGAAGACGACGACGCGAATGAACCACCCGGAGACGAGGCGGCCGCAGATGAGGACGAAGCCGGAGAGCTCCCATTTCCACAGATGGAGGTGCCACAGCGTCTCGTCCTGGAGAACGGGGATCGCGAGGTTGCACACGAGAGCCGCGACGATGAGGAGGAGGCTCAGCCATTGGAGGATGGTGAGCGCGCCGATCTTGCCGCGCTTGAACTCGTCGGGGATGTCCTCGTCCAAGAACGGGTCCTCCTCGTCGTCCTCGTTGCCGAGCATCCCCGATTTAGTCGGCGTCCGCCCCGATCTCCTCTCGTTGTCGTTGATGTTGTTGCTGTTCGCCGGCGTCGCAGAGCGCGGCGAGGGGTCGAGCAACCTCGACCGCGTCTTGGCGCACGCGAGCGAGGGGCAGCGCCGGAACTCGCTGTTGGAGTTGTAAGCCGCGCCCTCCGCGGCGGCGGCATTACGATCGCTGCGGTGCTCGCCGACGACCTCTTCTTCTTCGTCGTCGTCGTCGGATGAGGAGGAGGTAGAGGACGATGGCTTACAAGCGGAGGAGTTCTCCAGCGAGACGTACTCTCGCGAAGACGATGAGTTGTGCTGCTTCCTGAGATCGTCCATCTCGAGGTCCATATCCAGCGCCATCTCCGCCCCGGACGCTCGCTGCTTCTGCAGGAACGAGCTGATGAGCCGCGACGGCGGGTCCTCGCCGTTCTCCGCCACCGGGTTCAGGTTCGGGCACTGCTTCTGGTTGTGTCGGTTCCTGAAGCTGAAGCCGCTGCTTCCCCCACCCCCACCCCCACCCCCACCACCATTTTCTCCTCCTCCTCTCCAAAAATCGTAGCTCCCCTCTCTCCACAAGTTCGCGTTGGGCGCGGGCTCGCTCTTCGGCGTGGAGGAAGGGGTCGGCGGGTCGAACGGGTTGCGGCTGTTCCCGTCGACCTTCACCACGACCTCGTCACGGCGGCGGTCGTCGTCGTCGACGAGCATCGGGCGATCCTCCTGCACGCGCTCGAACGACGGGGTCCTCGACGATGATGAAAACCTGCTCGACCCGCCGTACGAATGCATCTGTTTCCGCAGCGAATCCATTGCGGGATCCACAATGCGAGATGACGATACTACACTGCTGTACTAGTCTCCTTTTATAGCAGCAGTATGGGATCATTCGAGAACACGGTACTGGTGGTGATAATGGAGAAAATCGCAAAGAAGAGAAATGCCCCACTCTTTAGATCCATATTTTTTATTTGCACCATCATAAATGTTAGTTACCTTCTTTAATGCCCTTTTAACGGCATAAATAGTTTTATATGGGTTGCCATTAGAGACAGGGAAGCGAAGCTTAGAAAGGAAAAGCCGTAGAAGGCCAACATCTGGAAAGCGCGGGCACTACCAATAGAAAGTGGCAACTACTTAATATTTCTCTGTTGCGCGACGTGGCAGAGCGAGGGCGAGGGATCTCCTTCTGTAGTTGTTGTAACAAATTATCTGACCATCTCGTACCCGCCTTATTTATTTTATTTATTTTTAAAATAAATTTAGTTATAAATGTGAAGCAATTAGATTTTAAATTCGAATCACAAATACTAACTACCAAATTTTTTATCTTACACTAGAAACAACCGTTTCTAAACTTTTGAATAAAAAGTTTAATTTGGAGTATCGATTTTGTCGTGGAGGGTGGATCAAATGTTGTCGTGCAGTGAGGGATGCGTGGACGGTGAGATCTTGCTCGAAATTTTTTGGACGATGGATCGCGTTGCACGCAATGCAGTGTGGCGTTGCTGGTGTATGCCTGGGCCCACGTTTTGCGAGCCACAATCGCATTAAAGAAAATAAAGAAACCAAAGGACGACGAACTGCGTGGCGACCAAATCCCACCGTCGTTTCCAGTTTAAACTCCAATAGATACTGAAATTAATTATTCACCAAAATCCCGATTGTCGTTTCCAGTCTAAATAAACTCCGAAAATGAAATTAATTATTGTTGTGCATGCAGCAACGCACATCACAAATTGACTTATTTAACTCCCAGGGTGGTCATTGGCTGTACCTTCGTACGTAATAAAAATTTGGGCAAGAGTATCTATACGTTCAGCTACTGGTTCAGTCGGTTTGCATTAGAAAATATCTAATTTCAAATATTTAACCTCTTATTTTTTTTATTGAATGTTTCATATATATACTTGCACCAGAAAAATATTTTAATATAAAAATATTTTTTAAAAGATGCCTCACAGAAGTGTTTTTAAATATCTCTATAATATATATATATATATATATATATATATAGAGAGAGAGAGAGAGAGAGAGAGAGAGAGAGAGAGAGTAAGTATAATTTGTGTGTTTTTAAAAAGGAATAATTGTCTGTGTAACCCTGAAATCTGAAGAAATATCTGATTTACCCCTCTTATTTTTTTCTTTCCAATATACCCTTCATACGTTCCACCATTATTAAAAATACCCCTACCGTTTCTCTTTGTTAAGTTAATTAGGGTTAAACTAGAGTTAAATAATAATCGGAGTTGAAAACTATCAGATATACCTATTTTGCCCGGGTTTAGGGTTTAGAATTTTTTAGGATTTTAGGGTTTAAGGTTTAGGGTTTTAGGATTTAGGGTTTAGAGTTTTTTAGGGTTCTAGGGTTTAGGGTTTAGGGTTTTAGGGTTTAGGGTTTAGGGTTTAGGGTTTTTTAGAGTTTTAGGGTTTAGGGTTTAGGGTTTAGGGTTTAGGGTTTAGGGTTTAGGGTAAATTTGAAAGGGCAAAATAGTAATTACACACAGATAACGGCAGTTCCAAACGGTACACTAACAGAGTTTAACTTCAGGGGTATTTTTAAAGAAGTTGGAACGTAAGAAGGGTAGTTTTAATATTAGCCTTCTAAGAGAGGTAAATCTGAAAACAGAAAAATTTGTAGGGGTATATAGGAAATTGCCCCTTTTAAAAATATACAGGTATTCGTGTTTCTAAATTATTTTTAATATTGGGACATCCGAATGGACGATCAGCTCCGTCATATTTGATCTAAAATATTTAAAGTATCTAAAAAATAAATTTTATTATTTTTCGATATAATTTATCTAATCATCGAAATGATTCAAAACAAACGGCTGAAAATAAAAATCTCACAAAATTTGATAATATGATACTAAAATTATTAGAACAAAAATATTGATAATGCTCTATATAGTATAAAAAAAAAATTTATCAAAATTTTACATCATTTGAATATTTCTATACCGTTAAACTTACAAACGGCTCACTACAATAATTAAAATTATCGATTTTAAGCATATTTGATTACGAGGCAAATGATATAAAAAAATTAGGAAATTTATTTTTTAAATTTTTTAAATATTCTAAATCAAATTTAACGGAGCCGATTGTTCATTCGAAAAGCTCAACATTAAAAATAGTTTTGAAGAACGAAGACATATGTACTTTTAAAAGCACAAACCTAGCTCTACACACACACACACACACACACACACACACACACACACACAGAAAAGAGAGAGAGAGAGAAGACATATGTACTTTTAAAAGCACAAACCTAGCTCTACACACACACACACACACACACACACACAGAGAGAGAGAGAGTAGAGCTTAATGCTTTTAAAGGTATAAGTCAATTTATGCTTGTGATTTTTTTATTATTGAATTTGTATTGAAATTTGTGCTATTGTAAAATCAACTAAAGAGAGAAAAAAAAAATAGTACAAATCTCAATACAAATTTAACGATAAAAAATTTACAAGTATGATTGGATTTGTACTTTTGAAAGTATATAACTTTTACTTTATATTGAGCTCTTATGATTTTAAAAGTATCAAATTATTAATGGTCGTAAGTTTTTAAACCTTGATGAAAAGATATACAGTTAGAATAATAGTGAGCCTCTTGAATTTAGTGGATAGTTGGTGGAATAGCATAATCTAAGAATTGAAATTAGTTAAATAGATAAATCTAACGATAGAAATTTTACAGGCACTAATTGTTTGGTATTTTTACAAGTATATATATATATATATATATATATATATATATATATATATATATATATATATATATATATATATATATGCCGGCTACTATGTTTGTAAAAATACCAAATAGAGAAAGAGAGAGAGAGAGAGAGAGAGAGAGAGAGATGAGCTGTAATAATATCAGTAGTAAATCGGCTCGGTTGTCACTTGTTTGTTTTCGATGATGGAGCTTTTAAATCGACGATCGGTAACGTTGAACCTGATCAATACCACTAGAAGTATTTAGAAATTAAATCTCAAATCATTTCGACATTATTGATCTTATGATCAAAAGAATACAAAATTTTTAACTTTAATGATAAATATAAATTTTTTACTCGTTTAACGGTGTAAAGAAATCTAAATTAATTAAATTTTTGTTAGAAAATTTTTTAAATTATTTAAAATAAAATATATGCTCTTAATCTTGTTTACAAGACTCTTATCATCACTTTTTAAAAAATATTTATTTTCAGCCGCTCATTTTTTTGTCCACTTGATTGATTAATTAGAAAAGAATATCGAAAGAGTATGAAATTTAATTTTTAAATAGTTTAAATAGTCTAAACCATATTCAATAGTGCCGATCGTCGATTTTGAAGCTCAGTCATTGAAAATAAATAGGTGGCAAACGAATCAGTTTGCTACTGATAGCATTCTAGCCCCTCTCTTTCTCTCTCTCTCTCTATATATATATATATATATATATATATATATATATACATCCACACACACAGGGACGAAGCTATAGTAGGGCCCAAGGTGGCCATGGCCCCCCTCAACATTTTAATATTGCTCAATAGTCTTTCATACTAATTTATCTCTTTCTCTCTTTTAGATAATAATGGCCCCCCTCAACTTTTTAATATTTATTTTTGTGCCAACATAATTTTTTTTTATTTTTTATTTATATATATTTTAAATAGATGAAAATATATTAGGAGTCTCGTACTTACAAGTTATTTGAAATACATATCTTAACTCCAAATTTTTTATTTTATATATTTTTAATTTCTAATTATTTTTGGTAAGCTATTTTATTTAACTAAATAAAATATTATACTAAATTTAATAGATCTTTTAGCTAAAGTTCCAATTGAATTACGGTTATATTTAGTAAAATTTTTAGTTATTTGAATAAAATAATATAAATAAAATAATTAAATATTAAATATTTTTAAATTAAAAAATTTTAATATTTTTATATTAATTATTTAATTAATAAATTTTAAAAAATAATGATGTACTAAAATTTTTATTTAAATATATTTCGGCCCCCCTCATAATTAAATTCTGGCTTCGTCCCTGCACACACACGCTCATGTCTCGTTTGGTTCGAGGATAAATTTTTTATATCTGGGATAGATATAAGTTTAGAAATAAACAGGAATACGATTAATTTTGCGTTTGGGTAAAAATTACGTTGCTCTTGGGAATAATAAAAATAGCGTTTGAATAGTTAATTAGACTGAAATAGTGAGAATAAAAGCAATTATAATTTTAAAATAATAATATTTTATCTAATTAATTAATATAAAATATTAACTAAATAATAATTAATATTTGTATAAATTAAAGTTTATATTTTTAGCGTTTAAATTATACCGTTTAATTTTTTTTTTAATTTATTAAAATTTAAAATTTAAAATTTAAAAATTTGTATAAATTTCTCTCAAAAAAAAATTTGTATAAATTTTAAATTTTTATAAATTTATTAAAAATTAAAAATAAAAATTTAAAAAGTTATAAAATTTAGAATTTTTCTAAATTTAAAAATTAAAAAATTTAAATTTTAGTTGTTTCGAAAAATGTATAAAAGTGGATGTAAAAATTTTAATTTTTAAATTTTTATAAATTAAAAATTTCTATAAAAAATTTAAAAATTTAAAAATTTGTATAAATTTTTAAAATTTTAAAATTTTAAATTTTTAAAAAATTAAATTTTAAAATTTTAAAATTTATAAAATAAAAAAATTAAATTCAGAATTTTAAAATTTTAAAATTTTAAAAATTTTAATCTAAATTAAAAAAAATAAAAAAAAAGAAAAAAAAATAGAAATAAAGTTGTTTCCGAATAGAAGTAATCTTATTCACACCCATAGGAGAATTATTATCTTCCTACTTAACGGACTGTAATAATTTCTTCTATATATTTTTTTTTTTTGTGTGTTTGAGAGATAAAAAGGTTAAAAATTTTAATCTAAATTAAAAAAAATAAAAAAAAAGAAAAAAAAATAGAAATAAAGTTGTTTCCGAATAGAAGTAATCTTATTCACACCCATAGGAGAATTATTATCTTCCTACTTAACGGACTGTAATAATTTCTTCTATATATATTTTTTTTTTTTGTGTTTGAGAGATAAAAAGGTTAGGGATAAAAAAGGATAATTTTTTTATTTCTCTTTTATTTCCCAACCAAACGGGTCAACCAAACGGATCGGGTCTCAATGTTTATATCTGCGTGTGCTCATTATAGAATGAGTATGTATTTGCATCGAACGCGCCTGCCAGAGTAGTATAAAAACAAAAGCAGTTTTTCAATGTATACCTTTTGTATGCATACCCTGGGACGATGGTATATCCCTGGCACGGTGTATGTGCAAATAAATACAATTTTTCACTAGTCAGCATAATCTAGAATGGTCGGCATGTTTTCCATGCACCTTGTCGGGTCGCTCAGTTGCACTGGCAACCACTTTGAATGGTTTGTGTTAAAAGCAAGTTTTATTTTAAATATCGACAAATTTAAAGTTCTATTTTAAATTACTAGAGGCTTTAAGAAGTGACAATTCCACTAGGCAAAAAAAGATCTTCCACCCAGTATCACAGCACTCCAAACAGCTATGAAAAAAAAAAAAAAAAAACTGTTGTAACAGCAGTCCCTATACCTTTATATTTTCAAATAAAAATTTGAATTATTTAAAATACACAATTAATTTATTTAAATCATATAGATACAACATCTCATGGATGTTGACCAGAATTAATCTATCTCGACGGTATGTAAATTATTGTTGGACCTCTTACCGTTAGATTTATTATGGACCGCAATGCTACTCAACTTATTGGGCTCATTCAACTCAATTTATTAGTCTTTTAAATTTATTATCACGTAACAAAAAATTAAATTTATTTTTAATTTATAAATAAATAGCCAACATTTTCAGCCTAACTGCTTTATAGAAGCAGTTTTGGCTGCCAATGCACATCTTTATTTTCGTATTGATAATTGGCTTTTCCTTGAATATATTCTGTGATTGTTGCTATGGAAAATAATATAACTTGCTGAAATTTTCATCTACTTGCTATCTTTAGTTGCTTCTCTGTACTTAATTGTATACGATAATTAAGAAACTGGTTGTATCTATTATTGCTTTTGTGCACTCTATGGTATAGGATGCGAAACTGGTGGTTATTTTTTGTTTCGATTTTTTTTTTTAAAAGTATAAGACCATCAAGATAAGCTGTTGCAGAAGGTTTTGTTTGGTATTGTTCCTCATTTTGTTTTTCTAAAAACTCAAATTCTATGCATTGATTGCCTATGAACTGTTTGGTATTGTTAATTTGTTATTGTTAGATGTGACTAGAAATTAGAATCACTTCGATATTATGATTCCGGTTCGCTGACGATTTCACGGTGCGACGAGAAATTTTATGAATGTCTGTGGTGGAAGCGAAGAGCTTGTTCTAACAAACTGGTATCAGAGAGCCGGATTGTTTGTTTGGGTGTTTAAGGCGTCGACAAAATTTGAGATCGAAATGTTTGATCGCTCCAGCAGTTTCGCTCTACGGCAAGTTATCGTTCTGATGCAGCAGAGGTTGCAAAAAGGCGTAACTAGAGAATGAGAAAATTGGCACTTTAGAGAATCCCACGATTTTGCTCTTTAAGTCAGGCGACTAAATTCAAGAATTCCGTATATTTGATTTGCATGTACAATAATACTTTCAGGAGCTTTTAGGGTTTTGGTAGAGAAGACAAATTAAGAATTCAAGCCAAGGTGGAAATTGTTAAATATGTTTCGAATTCTAGAACCGGAATGTTTTCTAACTCTATTCTGTTTTGCTTATTCAATTAATATAAGTTTGGATTATGTCTAATCTTATTAAGATTATTTCTAATCTTAGTAGATTCGTATTTCTAATTGTATTAAAATTTAGCCACTATTATAAATATGCCATTATTCCTTTGATTTGGTGAGGTGGATGAGAAGGAGTATGAGTATATTTTGGGATTAGAGTTTTATGAAAAATGTATATTTTGTACACCACTTTAATTATAATAGAAGTCTCCGCTCCGTCTTCGCCCGTGGACGTAAACCGGTAGTTGAACCACGTAAATATTGTGTGCTTTATTTTTTTTTTTTTCTATTTTTCGATTCTCTTTTGATATTTTCGCGTCCAACGAATTATATTTTTTTCGTTTTTGTCATAACAGTTATCATAACTTATGATGCATTTCGTCTGATGCAGAAGTACAGTGTTTTCAAGAAGAGATTAAAAAAACATTGCCACTTAGTTTTTATGTTTTCCTGGAGTCACCTTTCAAGCTAGTTTTAAACATATTTTTTAGAAATCATTGTGAATTAAAAATATAAAATTTATTAAATTACTGTAAAACTATCGGCGAATTAAAAATATAAAATTAAAACGATTATCAATTTCAAAACATATTTACAGATGTCATAAATTTTTTACCGTTAAATCTATGCTTTTGAATAATATCGTCCCTTAAATAATATTATTTTACCAATCATCCTTTAAATTTTAAAAAATTATTATTATTATAATTCTATAAATTTGTATTCAAATATTAAAAATTTATAAATATTAATAATAGAAGTTCAATTCTAATTTTTGAATTTAATACATCAAAATTACATCATAATAAATTATACTTGGGCTGGCTTATTATATTTAGGTTTCTTATTTTTCTTTCCTCGATCTATGTATTTGGGTTTTTTCAGATATATTCTTAAAAATATATGGATGTGCAAATTTTCCAAAGTATTACACCAGCTTACATAATTAATTGTGGTATAAGTGCTTGATAGTAATTGATGTTAGATTCTATTGGTAAATACTTTTTTACATCTTATTTTGGATGTATATTTTATATCCATTTATTTTAGTATGAGTCGAATTTTACTCGTCACTTCGAAATGATGAGTGGGTAAACATAATGTAAGATATACACTCCAAATAAAATATACAGATAGCACTACTTATATATATATATATATATATATATATATATATATATATATATATATATATATATATATATATAATTTTGAAAATTTTCAAAATTATTCTTCAAATATGTTTGATTATGAATAGGAATAGTAATTTTCGTCTTTCTAAAATAAGTTGTTATAAAACTGAAACTACTGTTCCAGTACATTTTTCTAGAACAAATTTATTCCCACTTAAAAACAAACTTAATTAAAATTACATAATTTTAATTATCGTATTAACTATTTAATTAACCTAATATTTTGACTAATCTAATTAATTAATTAATTATCTATCTATATATTAAATAGTTAACTAATTAATTTATTAAATTATTTATAGTTAATTAAATTATTTATTAACAATACTCATTATTGTTAATTATTTTATCAATTAATATTTAGAATTATCTAGCAATAATTAATTAAATAAATTAAATTATTATTTAAATAGTATTTTATATTAATTAATTAGATAAAATATTTTATTTTAAATTTTTTATTATTTTTATTCTTACTATTTCAATCTAGCTATCTAAACGCTATTCTTTTTATTTTCAAAAATAATCTAAATTTCATTAAAAATAAAATTAGTTTTATTTCTATTTTTTTTTTCTCAACTTATACATATTTATGAAATAAATAGTTATAACCTATTATTAGAATAAGCAGTCATTGATTCTGTGTGAAAAATGTTTCAAAACAGATGGCAGCAGGTCTGAAAATGAGTTTGCCAAGTGTGTAAGTTTGAAGTAAAATATTTTTCAACCTATAAGGAAAATAAATTATTTTTAAACGAAAAATAATTTTTATTTACGTAAAGAAAAAGAAGAAAAAAAAAAAAAAAAAAAAAAAAAACCCATAACAGAGACCAAAAGCATGAAAATTTGGCCATTGAAAGATCAAAACTAAGTTCAGTCTAGGTGTTTTTTTTTTTTTTTTTTTAAAATTAAGCTGAAAAATTATAAAGCAATTAGATTTTAAATTTAAAATTTATATATCAATCATCAAAGTTTTTATAATTCATGTTAAAGATAGAAGATAGATGTTTCTGAAATAATTTTATGAGATATTTTTTGGGTTAATTTCGTGCCAACCAGATAGATACGCTTTGGCAAAAAAAAAAAAAAAAAAAAATTGTTATTTTAAAAACTGATTTACTATTTATAATTTTTATATTAAATATTTGTTTCTTTTAAAAAATGTTTTCAACCGTTTTACGGGGAATTAAACTTCACCTAAAATTGCACGTAGCTTACTCTATCGTTAATTAGCCTTTCATTGAGGAATTTGTACTATATTTATATGCATTTGTATGTTTCAAAATTAGCAATTAGCATGCATGCTTCACGCAATTGTCTCTATTTGTTTCTCTATATAATATTATAAATTGATATTTATAGCTATATTCTTAGAAATAGTTTGTATATTTTGAAAGAGTCTCTTCTGCCACTTTGATGTAAAAAACTATTTTTATTCTAACAAATTTATTCATCTCCACACTCCATGAGCTAATACGTATGTATTGACCGTAAAATTATCGAGCAAATCTTAAATTCATATAGCATACGAGTGCAGCAGATATAAAATTTTTTATAAATAAAAATAAATAAGAACGATCGATAATAAAAAATAAATATAAAAATAACAAAATAATAAAACGAACAAGAGAACACAAAAGTTACGTGATTCTGCCAGCAATGTGCTGACCTACGTCCACGAACAAAACAATCTCAATGCATGTTTTGATTAATTCACGGCAGAAAAATATAAAGAATAAGATTGGATTATAAAAAATCTTCTCTCAAATCTCTTCACGTTTTTTTTTCAATTATGATATTTATAATTAAACTCTCGTATCAAAAAGATAAATTGCAAGGATTAATATAACTCTAAATTCTAATTCTAATAAAAAAATAATCTTTATTATTTATTCGAGTTTTCAATTTACTTTTTTAAAGTGTTCCTAAATCATTTCTAATCTCTTAAAATAAGGTTAGACTAAATTAAAATTAAATCCAATATTTTCAGCTCGTTGTAAAATTAAGTACCGATATTCAACTTTGAGTAAAGATATACAATAATAATAATAATAATAAAATACCGAAACTCATATTTGAATACCGATACACAAAACAAAAAAATAAATTTTCATAATTTTGAGTTTGGAAAACTTCTGAGATATTCTATTATATATATATATATATATGGTATGGATATTCAAATTTTAAGTATCTATACCTAACATCCAAAATTCTCAAATTTTTAAGGCTAAATTATAAAAAATTTCTCTATAATATAACGCTTTTTTCACTTTGCCCCTCCTGTCTTTAAAAAGTCTACATTTTGCTCCCTCGTAATTACGTAATTATTTTTAGGGAGCAACGGAGTTAACAGAATAGGTAAAATGACAATAATGCCCTCTTATCCCTGTGCTTTACAATGACGGCAGAGAAGCAACGCCGCAGAGCTCTCGCATTGCTCCCCTCCGACTCCACCGCCACCCCCCCCCCCCGTCCCTGCCGAGAAGCTCTCCTTCTCCTCCCCACCCTGTAGTCGTCGTCGCCGTCTCTCCTGCTGTCGGAGAAATCGGGGGTGCCCACGGAGCCGCGTCCCCGCTCGACGCGTGAAGCCTATGGGGGCCCGCCACGTGGCGGCCCCCCTCACCCCGCGCTGACCCGCGCCAGAGGAGGCGCGGGTCCCCGCGCGCTGACCTACGCCAGCACGCACGCGTTTCCCTGCGCGCACGTTGTGATGATCCGGACTCCCGCAGAACTGCGCAACCTTAATTAGTGACTGTAGGAAGTTTTTACAGAGCAACGAAGCCTGTAGAATCGAAATTGGGTATTTAAAATTGACTCTGCGCGAAAATCGGAGCAAATGGGATCTTCCGGGAGCTTTTTGCAAAATTTCGGATGAGAATTTGGCGAAACGGACGTCGGATTTGGACTCAGCGCGCGAAAACGATTAAATTGGTATATTCGCTTTATTTTTCCGGCACCGGGTACTGTTCACCGGAACAGTAACCGCCGGCCGGAATTACTGTTCCGGCCGGCGGCGGCCGCCGGCGAGCGGCGGCGCACGGCGGCGGGCAGCGGCACAGCGGCGGCGCAGCAGCGGAGCGCGGCGCGGGCAGGCGCGGGCAGCGCGGGCAGGCGCGGGCAGCGCGGGCAGGGGGCGCTGGTGCGCGGTCCACAGCTTGGCGTGCACCAGGTGCACCGACTTTCTCCCGTGCCACGTGGCAGCTCCTGATTGGCTGGCCGGCTTCTAGAACCTTCTGGATGGTCGACACGTGGCGGCACCCCGTTGGCTGACAGGATCCGGAAGACCCGGCGCGCGACCGGCCATGTGCACCACGTGGGACACGTGGCGCATTTTTATTGGTCCTTGCACAGGCTGTCCCCTGTTTTGTGGACACGTGGCGCGCGCTGAATGGCCAGTTTTGGTGTTTCCTGTTCGGATCAGATCCCGTGTGGGAATATTCCCTTTTGGCCCATTATATAAGAGGTTCCACCCCCTCTCATTTCCCACCTTGGATTCCGAGCCGAAGAGAGAGAATCTGAGAAAGTGCCAAATATGAAAGTTGTTCCTCTCTCTCTCTTCTTTCTCTCTCTAGAATCTCAGGAATTTAGGAGTTACAGATAGTGAGATATCTGCGACGCGGCGCACTGCGACGATTTTCTTTTTAGGCCCATTTCCCGTCGCAGTTCCGTCAAAAATTCACTGCGGGCTAACCGGGTGGAATTTTTGGACGATTTTTGCGGCAGCGCGACCGTAAGAGGTAGGGCTTCGATTTCCGTGTTGATCATTTTGCTCCGTTTCGTACTTTTGGCACAGTTTTTAGGTCCTCTTTGACCCCCTTTTTTTTGCTGTGGTAATTTTTGGACAGCACCGACTTCTCCGATTTTTATCTTGACGTAGGAGCGTCAGATCGAGGCGTTTTAGGAGTCGATTTTGACCTACTCTTCGCGAGGAACGCAACCGTGATTTTTCTGGGATTTTAGGAGCTCATTTTAGAGGTGAAAATTTCCCCTTTTCCCGTGCTGTTTGAAAAACAGCAAATATTGTGCTTTTTAAGATTTGTATTTATACCGGGAGCGTTGATTTGCAGGATTTGAGGACTATGGACAACCAGGGGACTACCTGGGGTATTGTTTGAGCTACTCGAGGTGGGCGGTTGTTGCTTACCTCATTTTTGACAAGCTCACTGGGATTACTAGAAATCCCCTAAAATATGACAATTAATGAGAACCATTGGGACAAACTAACAGGACTACTAACAGGACTACTAACAGGACCACTAACAGGACAATTGATGAGAACTATTGGGACAAACTAATATGACAATTGATGAGAACTATTGGGACAAACTAATATGACAATTGATGAGAATCATTGGGATAAACTAATATGACAATTGGGACGAACTAACGTGACAATTGATGGGACGAACTCTCCTAAAAATTAATATAACTCCACAGATGATATGATGACTTATATTGGGACACTGTGATTGAGACAAAGGCTATAATCTCGCATGCAAATGACTTTTATTCAGTAAATCAATCTTTTTAAATCTTTGACCTTATTTTACAGCTTGCATGCATGACTGAACATCTAGTAAAGGCCACTATTTATTGCTACACTATCATATTGAGATTTGAACATGTTTCATTGTTGTCCTTTGCATCCAGATGCTTGTTGCTCAGGTATGAGCAGGGGTTTGGGATAGTGTAGTCGAGATTGCATTAGATTGTGGATTTGTGGGGTATTGCGGTGACCGCGGACAGTAGGCGGTCGACCAGATGTTTATCCTTGCATCAGATTGGGGTTGAGTCTGGTTTATTTTTGCATCAGCTGGGTTTGGGCTTTTCTTTAGTGGATGGAGTTTTCCCACTTTGATCATAGTCATGATCCAGTCCTGCTATATTGTGATACTTGTGAGACATGTGCTACAGAGATACTTGTGATACTGATGACAGAGATACTTTACTCGTGTGGGTCGCTCCCCTCGAGTGCCACTCCGGAGGTGAGCATTTTCGGACCGAGCCTTGTGTGCTGGTCCCTTGGGATTTCGAGCCTTGTGTGCTGGTCCCCTACTGAGTTCTTGAGTTCGACAGCAGAGCAGGCAATACCAGTTTTACTGGTAGCACAAGATTGGGTTATTTGATCTGATACTGTTTCCTGATGCATTTATACAGTCATTTCTGTTAGTATTGCATTTAGAGGCATATTAGTGGTAGTTTCCCTTATTCAGTACCTTATTTACCTTACCACTTCATCTTTTCCCATTGCCTCTAGTAGTCCTAGTGGGTGCGTCAGAGTTGAGGTTTTTGCCCACTAGGGGAGGCTACTGGTTTATCTGGTAGTTCTCACCCCCATTGTTATTTTTCTGTTCCTTTCTTCTCCTCTATTTTGCAGAGTCGTCTGCGGGAGCTGCTAGGCCATCGGCAGCTGATCGAGGTAAGGAGATCGCTGAGTAGATAAATCTCCTGTGAGACTGAGAGCTGTTAGATAGATGCTGCACCCTTTACTCAGACTGTGGTATTCCTCTTTTATTTTAGGACTGGCTTTCGCCAGCTGGTTGTACTATTTTGGTGAACTGGGAGACTATTGTATATATATTACAGCTTATTGTAGTTCCAGTCTGAGATACTATGTGGTTCTTCTATTTCAGCTCTGTATTATGCTCTTTTATTGCACATTTAATATCTGAGCAGGTTACCAGCGCTTCGTGTACGCGGGAAGTCCGTGTGCACGGCGGATCTGTAGACGAGCCCGGGTTCCGGGGCGTGACAGATTAAGTTGGTATCAGAGCTTAGGGATAGGTCAGTTGGGACGTAGGAAACCCTAAGCTTTTGGCAGACCCTAGGATAATAGGGCGTGAGAGACGTAACATTTTGCGAAAGTCGTTAATTATTTGTTTGACTCTTCCAAGTAAGTGAAGAGAGACCGACATACCCAATTTCTGGTGAACAGTTATGTTGGCTGCAGACAACATAAAGTCACAGAAATAGGGGAATGTCTTTGACTTTCGCTAGATTGGGTCGTGTGGGGTTTTGTTTTCCTGATTTGTGGCTTCTGGTGACAGTATGTCGCCCCTTCGTCGTATTTCCGCCGGGGGTATTCCCACCCCCTCTGAGGAGCCCGAGCAGGCAGTATCTGCCGAACTGGGAGAACTGCGGGCCTTGGTGACCCAGTTGGTGGCGAGGAGCTTTCAACAGGACCAGCGTTTGGAGCAGCTGTTAGCACAGAGGAGTGATCCGGCAGTCGGGGAGAGGACCAGGGCTTCTAAGCAGCATTTAGAGAGAAAACGCCCAGCACCGGATGCTAATGGACAGACCAGTTCTCGGAAACGGAGGCAGCAGGCGAGACAGCTCCAGGCTACGGTCAGGTGCATTTTCTGCCGAGGACAGCATAATTCTGATACTTGTAATTTGAGGTTCGGCCGTTGTTATCGGTGTGGACAGTCTGGCCACGTCCGAGCTACTTGCCCTTATGTGCCATCGACGGCTCCTCCTTCAGCATCTGCCCCTTATTCATCTCAGCAGCAGTCACGGCAGCTGCGAGTTCCTGGCAGATGTATCTTTTGTGGAGATCATCATTTTCCTAGTACTTGTGATCAACGTTGGGGACGCTGTTACCTGTGTGGACAGCCTGGGCACCTGCGAGTTACGTGCCCTTCGAGGATAACTGTGGTACCTACTTCGGCGTTCGTTCCTACCACTTCCCAGCCACGACCGGGAGCTTCACCGACCGACCTTCAAGAAGATCAAGTTTCATTCCCCCACCCTTCTGGAGAGAGACAGCCGTTGTCGAGCAGTCGGGACGACTTAGCACTGGCGGAGGATTCTACTGTAGCTGACCGAGAGAAAGCAGGTATGATTTACTTTCTGGCATAGGGACTCGTACCTCGTTTTATAGGGGTATCTCTTTTATTTGTAGAGAACGAGCATTATTGCATGGGTTAGGGATAGGACTATCACCTTGTGCACGGAAGGTGTAGATTCTCGATTGCACTCTGCACATGGAGAGGTACTGTTAGTCCCGCCGATTTAGATCGAGTCCCGAATTATGCCAGCGGACCTGTTGGTCTTATGACAACTGGAGGACTTTGATATGGTCTAGGGATAGACTGGCTGGCTCGGTGTTTTGTGACTTTTGATTGTGCCGCAAGGACCGTCACTTTTCGAGAGCCAGGCCAGGAGATGTTAGTATACCGGGGAATGTCAGAGCGCTTTCTTTGCCCCTATAGTTTCGACTTCCCAAGAGGATCCTTTAAGGTTGTGTAGCCTTTTAGCTAGTGTTGAGGGGCCTACGGCGGCGCCGGGACTCGGGGATATCCCTATTGTCCGCGAGTTTCCGGATGTTTTCCATCTGAGTTGACTAGCATGCCGCCAGATAAGGAGATTGAGTTCGTGATTGACGTAGTTCCAGGAACTGCGCCAATCTCAAAGGCTCCTTACCGGATGGCACCGGCTGAACTGCGAGAGCTTAAGGCGCAACTCCAGGATTTAATGGACAAGGGCTTTATTAGGCCAAGTGTGTCGCCTTGGGGAGCACCGGTGCTATTCGTGAAGAAGAAGGATGGGTCACTTCGACTTTGTGTGGACTATAGAGAATTGAACAAAGTGACCATCAAGAACAAGTACCCTTTGCCGCGCATTGATGATCTTTTTGATCAGCTGCAAGGGTCTTGTGTCTTTTCTAAGATAGATCTACAGTCCGGTTACCACCAGTTGAAGGTGAAGGCCGAGGATATTCCGAAAACGGCATTTAGGTCGGTACGGGCATTATGAGTTTACAGTTATGCCTTTTGGGCTAACTAATGCCCCTGCCGCATTCATGGATTTGATGAACTGGATCTTCCGACCATATTTAGACCGATTCGTGGTAATTTGCATTGATGATATCTTGGTCTACTCCCGAAGTGATGCGGAGCATGAGGAGCACCTGAGGGTGGTGCTGCAACTTCTGCGAGAGAAGAAGTTGTTTGCCAAACTGACAAAGCGCGAGTTTTGGCTTCGGGAGATAGTCTTCTTAGGCCATGTGATTTCGCCACAGGTGTGGCGATAGACCCAGCAAAGATTGAGGCGGTTCGGGATTGGCCCCGACCGACGACAGTTTCTGAGGTGCGTAGTTTATGGGCATAGCTGGGTATTACCGTCGGTTTGTGGAAGGCTTTGCAAAGCTCTCCACACCCCTCACTCGTTTGACGCGTAAGGGAGTAAAGTGAGGACTGTCAAGGGAGTTTTGAGGAGCTGAAGAATAGATTGATGACCGCCCCTATCCTTTCCCTCCCTGTTATGGGGAAAGGATATGTGATCTACAGCGACGCATCACACAGCGGACTTGGTTGTGTGTTGATGCAAGATGGGAGGGTAATTGCTTATGCATCAAGGCAACTTAAGGATTATGAGAAGAATTACCCTACCCATGACTTGAAGCTTACTGCTGTAGTGTTTATTCTGAAGCATTGGCGTCATAGACCACAAGAGCCTAAAGTATCTATTCACGCCAAAGGAGCTGAAATTGAGGCGACGCAGATGGTTAGAATTACTAAGAGATTGTGATGTAAACATCCTGTACCATCTGGGCAGAGCAAATGTGGTCGCTGATGCCTTGAGTAGGAGGGCGGTGCAAAGTTTGTCTATGTTGATCACAGACCAGGCACCACTATTAGAGGAGATGAGACGGCTCGAGATAGAGGTTGTGTCCCCTGGGGTCACTGCTAGACTGACATCTTTAGTCTTGCAGCCCACTCTGCTGGATAAGATCAGGGAGAAACAGAGTGAGGACCCCCACTTGACCAAGATTAGAGATCAAATTCCGAGTGATCAGTCAGGGGACTTTACGGTAGATGCCTCGGGAGTACTGAAGTACAGGAACCGAGCATGTGTGCCAGCGGATGCGGAGATCCGAGAGCAGATATTGCGAGAGGCCCATTATACACCTTATACCCTACATCCTGGTGGGACTAAGATGTATAAGGACCTCAAGGCACACTTTTGGTGGAATGGCATAAAAAGGGATGTCGGGAGATTTGTGGCTCAGTGTTTAACTTAGCATCGAGTGCCAGCTGGCAAGTTACAGAGTCTCCCAATTCCCCAGTGGAAATGGGACCACATTACGATGGATTTCGTGGTCGGACTACCAAGGGCACAGGGAGGAGCAGATGCTATCTGGGTAGTTGTAGATCGACTTACCAAGTCGGCGCACTTTCTGCCCATGCAGACTACGTGGCCACTTGAGCGACTAGCCCAGCTATCTAGATGAGATAGTGAAATTGCATGGAGTACCCGCCTCCATTGTTTCAGATAGAGACCCGAGGTTTGCCTTGCGACTCTAAAGGAATTTGCAGACACCTTGGGGACTCAGCTCAGGTTCAGTACAGCTTTTATCCGCAGACTGATGGGCAGTCAGAGCGGACTGTACAGACCTTAAAGGACATGCTTAGGGCTTGCACTTATCTTTGGCTGAGTTCGCGTACAACAATAGCTTTCAAGCGAGCATTCAGATGGCTCCGTTTGAAGCATTGTATGGACGCAAGTGTCGATCACCGCTTTATTGGAGTGACGTGGGCGAAAGGCGGACCTTGGGACCAGAGGTATTGTCTGAGGCAGAAGAGAAGGTCCGGGTGATTCGACGGCATCTTCAGACCGCCCAGAGCCGACAAGGAGTTATGCCGATGTTCGGCGACGAGACTTAAAGTTTCAGGTTGGTGATCATGTATTCCTGAAAGTCTCGCCGTCCAAAGAATCAGGAGGTTCGGCATTCGTGGGAAACTTAGCCCCGATCTATTGGACCCTTTGAGTTATTATCGGGCCAGTTGCCTACCGACTTGCACTTGCTGGTGTATTTCACGTTCCGACTCTGAGGATTACTGTTTAGTCTCGTTTCGAGGACGAAACTCTTTTTAGTGGGGGAGGATGTGATGATCCGGACTCCCGCAGAACTGCGCAACCTTAATTAGTGACTGTAGGAAGTTTTTACAGAGCAACGAAGCTTGTAGAATCGAAATTGGATATTTAAAATTGACTCTGCGCGAAAATCGGAGCAAATGGGATTTTCCGGGAGCTTTTTGCAAAATTTCGGATGAGAATTTGGCGAAACGGACGTCGGATTTGGACTCAGCGCGCGAAAACGATCAAATTGGTATATTCGCTTTATTTTTCCGGCACCGGGTACTGTTCACCGGAACAGTAACCGCCGGCCGGAATTACTGTTCCGGCCGGCGGCGGCCGCCGGCGAGCGGCGGCGGGCGGCGGCGCACGGCGGCGGGCAGCGGCGCAGCGGCGGCGCAGCAGCGGAGCGCGGCGCGGGCAGGCGCGGGCAGCGCGGGCAGGCGCGGGCAGCGCGGGCAGGGGGCGCTGGTGCGCGGTCCACAGCTTGGCGTGCACCAGGTGCACCGACTTTCTCCCGTGCCACGTGGCAGCTCCTGATTGGCTGGCCGGCTTCTAGAAGCTTCTGGATGGTGACACGTGGCAGCACCCCGTTGGCCGACAGGATCCGGAAGACCCGGCGCGCGGACCGGCCATGTGCACCACGTGGGACACGTGGCGCATTTTTATTGGCCTTGCACAGGCTGTTTCCTGTTTTGTGGACACGTGGCGCGCGCTGGTTGGCCAGTTTTGGTGTTTCCTGTTCGGATCAGATCCCGTGTGGGAATATTCCCTTTTGGCCCATTATATAAGAGGTTCCACCCCCTCTCTTTGCACCTTGGATTCCGAGCCTTAGAGAGAGAATCAGAAAAAGTGCCAAATATGAAAGTTGTTCCTCTCTCTCTCTTCTTTCTCTCTCTACAATCTCAGGAATTTAGGAGTTACAGATAGTGAGATATCTGCGACGCGGCGCACTGCGACGATTTTCTTTTTAGGCCCATTTCCCGTCGCAGTTCCGTCGAAAATTCACTGCGGGCTAACCGGGTGGAATTTTTGGACGATTTTTGCGGCAGCGCGACCGTAAGAGGTAGGGCTTCGATTTCCGTGTTGATCATTTTGCTCCGTTTCGTACTTTTGGCACAGTTTTTAGGTCCTCTTTGACCCCCCTTTTTGCTGTGGTAATTTTTGGACAGCACCGACTTCTCCGATTTTTATCTTGACGTAGGAGCGTCAGATCGAGGCGTTTTAAGAGTCGATTTTGATCTACTCTTCGCGAGGAACGCAACCGTGATTTTTCTGGGATTTTAGGAGCTCATTTTAGAGGTGAAAAATTCCTCTTTTCCCGTGCTGTCTGAAAAACAGCAAATATTGTGCTTTTTGGGATTTGTATTTATACCGGGAGCGTTGATTTGCAGGATTTGAGGACTGTGGACAACCAGGAGACTACCTGGGGTGTTGTTTGAGCTGCTCGAGGTGGGCGGTTGTTGCTTACCTCATTTTTGACAAGCTCACTGGGATTACTAGAAATCCCCTAAAATATGACAATTAATGAGAACCATTGGGACAAACTAACAGGACTACTAACAGGACTACTAACAGGACCACTAACAGGACAATTGATGAGAACTATTGGGACAAACTAATATGACAATTGATGAGAACTATTGGGACAAACTAATATGACAATTGATGAGAACCATTGGGACAAATTAATATGACAATTGGGACGAACTAACGGACTGGGACGAACTCCCCTAAAAATTAATATAACCCCACAAATGATATGATGACTTATATTGGGACACTGTGATTGAGACAAAGGCTATGATCTCGCATGCAAATGACTTTTATTCAGTAAATCAATCTTTTTAAACCTTTGACACTTATTTTACAGCTTGCATGCATGACTGGACATCAGGTAAGGCCACTATTTATTGCTACACTATCATATTGGGATTTGAACATGTTTCATTGTTGTCCTTTGCATCCAGATGCTTGTTGCTCAAGTATGAGCAGGGGTTTGGGATAGTGTAGCCAAGATTGCATTAGATTGTGGACTTGTGGGGTATTGCGGTGACCGCGGACAGTAGGCGGTCGACCAGATGTTTATCCTTGCATCAGATTGGGGTTGAGTCTGGTTTATTTTTGCATCAGCTGGGGATTGGGTTTTCTTTAGTGGATGGAGTTTCCCACTTTGATCATAGTCATGATCCAGTCCTGCTATATTGTGATACTTGTGAGACATGTGCTACAGAGATACTTGTGATACTGATGACAGAGATACTTTACTCGTGTGGGTCGCTCCCCTCGAGTGCCACTCCGGAGGTGAGCATTTTCGGACCGAGCCTTGTGTGCTGGTCCCTTGGGATTTCGAGCCTTGTGTGCTGGTCCCCTACTGAGTTCTTGAGTTCGACAGCAGAGCAGGCAATACCAGTTTTACTGGTAGCACAAGATTGGGTTATTTGATCAGATACTGTTTCCTGATGCATTTATACAGTCATTTCTGTTAGTATTGCATTTAGAGGCATAGTAGTGGTAGTTTCCCTTATTCAGTACCTTATTTACCTTACCACTTCATCTTTTCCCATTGCCTCTAGTAGTCCTAGTGGGTGCGTCAGAGTTGAGGTTTTACCCACTAGGGGAGGCTACTGGTTTATCTGGTAGTTCTCACCCCCATTGTTATTTTTCTGTTCCTTTCTTCTCCTCTATTTTGCAGAGTCGTCTGCGGGAGCTGCTAGGCCATCGGCAGCTGATCGAGGTAAGGGGATCGCTGAGTAGATAGATCTCCTGTGAGACTGAGAGCTGTTAGATAGATGCTGTACCCTTTACTCAGACTGTGGTATTCCTCTTTTATTTTGGGTCTGGCTTTCGCCAGCTGGTTGTACTATTTTGGTGAGCTGGGAGATTATTGTATATATATTACAGCTTATTGTAGTTCCAGTCTGAGATACTATGTGGTTCTTCTATTTCAGCTCTGTATTATGCTCTTTTATTGCACATTTAATATCTGAGCAGGTTACCAGCGCTTCGTGTACGCGGGAAGTCCGTGTGCACGGCGGATCTGTAGACGAGCCCGGGTTCCGGGGCGTGACACACGTGCTACGCACAGTGGTGGGCGAGTGGGGCACCGCCACGTGGCGCCCCACCAGCCTCGGGCCGTGCCTGATCTGGAGCGTCGTCGCCGTGGGGGGTCCAGGCGGCGACTGCGCCGACGATCGCCGAGGGCTCCCGACAACGGCGACGGCGGGATCCCTCACGGAGAGACGGAGCTCGGCCTCGGTGCGATCGGAAGAAGAAGAGGTTGAAGGATATTTCCGGTATATTACCTAAGGAGTTGACGGCTTACTAATGAAATGCTGACGGCGGGGATGTAAATGTACAATTCCATAATTATAAGGTAACAAAATATAGACTTTTTAAAGACAGAAAATAAAATAAAAAAATGATATAATATGAAATAAAATTTTTACAATTTAGCTAATTTTTAAATATTTTACGTGCAATCGATTCAAAACATAATTATACGGAAAATTTAACTATTTATAAATACAAATACTAACATTTGCGGGTACCCATGAGTTGGCTATATTTGTAGATCTGAATTAATACTTGCCTTTAATTATAGTAGTACATTTGGTTGAGTATAAATGCATGGATGCGTACTTCGAGGTTTGTGCGTTCAAAAATATGCCTCAACTAGCCCCTTTTGGAGTAGGCTTTTGAATCTATTTTTGTTGACTGACATTCTTCCTTCTTTTTTTTTTTTTCGTTTTTAGTTGACATTTTATAACTGATTGAATTGGAAATATCATAGTAAATTGAATGAATTTCATCAAATCAACAGCTTAATTTGGTTCATAAAAATTCATAAATCTTTAGTTAGCATGTAGATTTATTTTAGAGGGAATTATACACACACCCTAGTAGGGCGGTCAACAAATCAAACACAAGCCAACTGGAAATGACTCGTCTTTATTTGTTTATTCAACGAGCCAATTACGAACTATTTTGTTAAAATATAAAGCTGAAAAATTTAACTTTTAGTCGAACATGAGCTGGCCTGCGAACAGTAAGTTAATTTGTCAGTCTTATTAATAAATAAAAGTTGAAAAATAAAAAATTAAAATTTTAATCTAATAATTAAAATATACAAATATATATATATATATATATATTATATTTGAATTGATCTAAAATCTAAAAATTAGTAGCCTAAAAATTAGTGAGCCGAAAACGAATGAGTTAATCTCAACTCGTGTTTGGTTTGTTAAAATTTCAAACTGAAAAATTTAATTCGTGTTAAATTTGTTTATTAAACAAGCCAATTAATCTCTCAGAATCATTTCGAATCGTATACGAGCCGACTCCCGAACACCAAGTTGAATTATAAGCCACACATTCTAGTACCAAAAAATCAAAAAGTTCATACATCTTCAGTTAGAAAGGTTTTTTTTTTTTTTTTTTTTTGCACCTGTTGCTAGCCCCTTAAACCACTCCACATATTCAGTTAGTAAAAATTTATACATCACTACAATAAAATTATACTATAACAATATTTTTAAGTACTTTTGAAATTTTTAAAAAATATCGCTAGCAAAAATACTGACACTTATTATTAGTGTCGCTATATGTGCCGTCGCTATGGTGTATAGCGATATATTTTTATAATATGTTTAAAAAATGTATCTCTATAATCGACACTATAATAAAATTATACTATAGCGATACTTTTAAGTATTTTTAAAATCTAAAAAAAAATATCGCTAGCAAAAATATCGATATTTATTATTACTGTCGTTATATGTGCCGTCGCTAACGTGTATAGCAACACATTTTTATAATGTGTCCTTATAATTTAATTTTAAATATAGATAAAATATAAATACATATACAAAAATGTCACAAAAGTATATTTCTATAACCTAATTTGTTGTAGTGCATCTTGACAAAGAACTCTACATCTCGAGGTTCGAACCTATTGCTATCCCCTTACAGGCCAGCAATGGCTGGTCTTTAGCCAAAAAGTAGCTAGTTAGATTAGGAATGTTGATGGAATAGTTTATTAGTTTACTAATTAATTCTCCTGTTCATTTCACTGAGTAACGCTATATTTGATCCCACAAGTAGACAGCGTAAAAAACAACTTCTCCATTAAAACAAAAGAGAAAGTGCATGTATTGGAATGTAATATTGTTGCTGCACCACTACAATATCAGCCCACTTCAATATTTCATTAATAGAGAGTAGAAGCTGGTGCTTAATTAAGAATTGCAATAACTCGGAATATTTGAGTGATAAATTTTAGAAAATTGATGGACTTAATCCACCCTTTGCGTTTCAATATATTAATTTCAGGTGCATGTAATTTAAATTAGGTATCTTAAAATTATATATATATATATATATATATTGTTTTTTTTGAGTAAATGTTAATATTTTTGTTGTTAGAATGTATGGAACCCTTCAATTTTACTTTAACTAAAATTTTAGAGCAGTATGACAATGCCAACTAAAAATATGATAAATTGACTAAAATTTGTGATTCAAGAATCTGTGCTCTATCAACCGTCCCTAGTGCAAAGTGACAAAAAGCTTGGAGATTGATATCTGAGATTTCGAGTTTGAAATCTAGTTGTTTCATACTTCTAACTAAGTTTATTTTAAAAATAAACGAAACGGTAGCATTACTATTTTTCTCTCTCTCTCAAAAAAAAAAAAAAAAAAAAAAAAAAAAAAAAAAGTGAACTTTCGATGGACAATTAAAGAACCATCTAACTATACTAAATTGAGAATAATTGTATCTTTTAACTATGCTAGATTGTGATGGTAAATGAACCACTCTTTTACACTGGGTAAAGCCCACTCCCCACCATGCTATAGCTATACTTCATCTATATACTTCTATTGTTTTTGAGATAGAACTATATATGTATACAAGCTTATGTTACTATAAGAAAATTAATATGTAATAATATTTATTTTAATACTTAACGATGCTTCAAAATGATTTAATATAATCTAGTATTATATTTAAAAACATAGGTTAAAATGTATGTAAATAAAAAATAACTATATATATACCGATATTTATGCCAAGCATCGGTAAAACAAACTCTAACGCCTTAAAGCGTTAATATTTTTTAAAACTCTAATATTTTAAAACGTCAAAAAATTAAAAATAATAATAAAATTTATTTGATTTAATAGAAGATTCACATGGTGACGATTTTTAAAGCGTTGGTATTTACTATATTACAGAAGCAGTTAAAACATCTTCTTATATTGAGATTTTTTTTTTTATAGTGTGTATGAGATTTATATTGTATTCATCAAAAAGCTTATATTTTATCACTAGTTTTATCCAAATTTTTATTATAATTTTTTTTAAAAAAAAATTTGTTAACCACAAATGAAAGAGAAGTAAGAATTACACTGGTATATATACATGTATAAATATAGCATTTTTCTTTGAGATATATATATTGCTGAACAATCACTACACAAAAATTAACACTTAAGAATAATTTTTTTAATATTTAATGATGTTAAAAAACGTCTCATAATAATTTAATATCATATTTGAAAACGAAATAATCTGTAGATAAATAATGATCACGTATATACCGATATTTATGCAAAGTATTAATAAGATATATATATATATTTTATTATTTTATTATTTTAAAATTTTAAAATTTTAAAATATTAAAAAAAAATAAAAAAAAATAAAATTTATTATTTAATAAATTAGTTTGATAAACTACGTTTTTTGTTTTTTTTTGAAACATGGATTTTTACTTATTATAGAAATATTTAGTGGCTCAAAAAAATATCTTTATATTAAAAAAAAAGAAAAGAAAGAATTGTAGTGAATGGAGCATTTAATTACGTGGATGCTCCGCTATAATATCGTTGGTCAGACAAAGATTCCCGCATTAACTTCTCCCTCCCGATGCCCATTCCTTCGTGCTCCCAGTCCCTTCCGATCGACGCCCTTTTGTCTCTTCTCCTTCCTTTTCAGAGTGCCATTCAATGCGGCCATTGGTACAGCTCACGAAATTTGCATGACTCTCATAAACGCCTATATAATTAATTAACCATTTTATTTAACACTACGATCCCATACTAACGTTTTAATTCTAAATAAACGATTTTATCAGATTAGATTAAGTTTCATATTTGATTTTTGACATTCCCATGATATGAAGAAATTAAATATGATCTACTTAATTTGTTACTTACTGCAACACCCTGCATTTGGGTCCTCAACTATATATATATATATATATATATATATATATTTTTTTTTTTACCACGTTTGGTGCATGGAACCAGTAATAACTCAAATATCTTGTGGCTGAACACTGGTTAAGCTCTTTCTTTTTCTTTTTCTTTTATTTTTTCGTGCCTGCAAGTATTTGTATCCCTTTTATTTGATAAGTATATATATAGTATTATCAATTGAAGCTTCAAACTCTCTATATGTATGCTTTCCTCTTTGCCTCTAAATCGAGTGAGCACCCCCAGCCAACTCCAGCATAGCAAACTTAATGGCAGGTCACTATCTCATCCATAACATTTATTCTCCTACTACAGGTAGCATGTTTACTTTATGTTGTCTCTCTCTTCACATGCTATACCCTCTCTCTCTCTCTCTCTTTCTCTCTCTCTCTCTCTCTTGGAGATAATGCTTCATCAGTATTCGATAGTTATGACTCGAGGGGTAAGGAGCTAAATATCAAAAGGCGTTTGACGCAGTGGTAACTAGACCTCTTTGGATGCTTATATATAAATGTGGATGGATTTCACGATCTCAAACACAATAAAAATGGGAACTTATTTATGGCATGACATCTATTATGTTATTGGTTATACACCAGAGAAGTAGAGAGAGGAGAAATTCTTAACTGCCGCGAGTGTATATTAAGAACTCATCAAAATTAAAATTTAATTTGTTGAATATAATCTATAACATTTAAAAAGTTCATATACAAAAAAAAAAAAAAATCATAAAATTTGGATACCATTTTTATTTCTATATTATTGATTTTTGAGCCCACTCAGGTACCTGGGATCGAAACAGGTTTTGAATTTTACTGTATGTAAGCATATACATGATCTTTAAATACCTTAGAACATATTTGTCATATTCGATTTTGATTTTTAAATAATTAATCATCAAAAAGTGGATGCGGCGCATGAGAAATAAAAATACATCCGGTGCAGGTAATAATTTAGAGAGAGAGAGGGGCAGCGAATATTGTTGTAGGGGCCGGGTTTTCCATTAATGCTGTAGCCTGTCGTTCTCCTTTGGTAGCCGAGCGTTTTAAATGCCAATACTCCGCATGAAGCTACTTAAATCCAAGCAAAGACATTCCCTACCTTCACCACTCTTTCTCTTTCTCTCTCTCTCTCTCTATGATCTTCTTCTACTCAATGTTTTCATGCCATTACCATTCGGAAGAGAACTTGCAGTGTCTAACTGCAATGATCTCTCCTCTTTGACTCTCCTCCATAATGCAGCTTCTGACTCTACAGATGAAGGAGAGGAGTGAAGCGAAGTACAATGAAATAGTTACTATGATGTTGGCTCGGTTCACTCAGATATTATTAGTACGTAGTAACCGAGATATATCGGTGGTTTTACGCTCACTATTTCTGATTGAGCCGTGCCAATATCTTAGTGCTCTTTCATGCTCTTTCATGCTCTTATATGCTCTTCAGTGCTCTTGCAGCTTCTGACTCTACACATGAAGGAAAGGAGTGAAGCGAAGTACAATGAAATAGTTACTATGATGTTGGCTCGGTTCACTCAGATATTATTAGTAGTATGTAGTAACCGAGATATATCGATGGTTTTACGCTCACTATTTCTGATTGAGCCGTGCCAATATCTTAGTACTCTTTCATGCTCTTATATGTTATCAATCATTCTTGCAGTACTTGATCGGTTTCTAGTGTAACAGGTATATAAGCTTTCAATCCTTAACCTCGTACAAATAATTAACATCATTTGTTCACCTCATCGATCCATAAACTTTTTATGGAGAAAAAAAGAAATAGTGAGGCTTCATTTTACAAATATTCCTATATATCAATGGATATGAAGGCGTATGATTACTAAAAAAATATAGAAGAAAAAAAGAAAAGAAATTCCCTCAAAAAAAGAAAAAAAAGAAAAAAAAAAGAAATAAAAAAAATGAAGTCAACTAATTAATTAATGCACATTAATTGGCTCTGAGATTTCATCTCAGACTGAAATAGGCAATAACGAACTACAACTATAAATCTGATCAATCATATATAACTATATTTTACTCTTAGTTTCTTTCTTTATTAATGATCCTACAATTATTAGTTATAGATTTTATGAAGAATATTGGGATGTGTAACTTGGATTTAGTTAATTATACCCTAAAAAAATTGAGATGCATGGGTTGCTCAATATGTTAGTGTCTTCTTGTGAGCAAAAATATAGTAACACACTACTATATTCATTTATTTTTTAAAAAGGTAAATGAATAACACGTTATTTTTTTTTCTAAAAAAACAATAACATATTCAATTTATAGAGGCTGCATTATTTTTTTATAAATATACCATCTGGGATTGATAATTTCTTTTTTTTATATTTTGATTGTATTACAAGAAGTAAGAAAAAAAAAAAAAAAAATTCCAAACCCGACAAAGTTGTATAGGACGTCGTTTGGAAGTTCAGTAGTCAGAATATTGAACATTGATCATGTACCTGACAAATAGGAACTTACATAATTGCCATTGTTCATTAACCTTGAGGAAGTTCCACTTCATAAGAAAAAACAATTGAAGGAAATAGGCATTGTAAATCTGTTTAATTTCCAGTTTAAATTTTTATATTTTCGTTTAATCGATCTTTTTGGAAAGTTTTAATGTATATATACTTATAGCATGCTGTTACAATTAATTGTGCTATATATTCTGCCAAAATACTACATCAGAGTACTGTTATTTCTGATTCCTTCAAAAAAGTTGGACCAACCAAAATTTCTCTCACTATTTATTTTTTGCCCTTTCTTTCCAATTCATCGTATGTAATTGAGATTCATGCATAGGAATGAAGAGAATGTTTCAATTGTGTTCTTACAAATTTCATAGCTTAGAATATATATATATATATATATTTCCGACTAAATTGAACTGAGTACATTAATTATGGTCTCACAAACTTGAGTTAGCAGAAATGGTCATAAGCATAGCATCTGTTTTTTCTTTACGATCTCCAACGAAAACGCAGTTGTAATCTCACAACATAATTACTTAATGGCAGACTTTTTTTCACTAGTCTTATATATTATATTTTTAAAAAAATCTAAAAATTTAAATGAATTAAGTTGTGTAAACTCCATATATATAGAAGAGCTGTAAGATACTTTTAGTTGTAAACTTAGCATCCTTTTTAAATATTTTAGGAGACTATAATATATGCATGATATCTCAACCCTAGCATGCATGTTATATGCTTATATGTACACGGTGATACATCATCTTTAAAACAGAAAAAAGAAAAAAAGAAGAAGAAGAAGAAGAAGAAGAAAAGATTAGTTGTATGATAGTGCTAAGAGTGAAATATTTGAATGTGAGAGAGAGAGAGAGAGAGAGAGGAGATAGTGTTGGGGGTGAGAGTAGTTGGAGAAGAGTAACTGTGCATATAAATAAGAGCAGGTGGAACGTCAAGGCATTGAGCATATTGTCAGTGTGGAGGGGGGAGCATTTATATACGTAGATGCTCGCCTTAATATCGTCAGACAAAGATTCCCTCATTCACTGCTCCGCCCCTTGCGGCCTTACCTCTCCAAGCCTCCCCCCATTTACTCCAACCACCTCTCCTTTTATAAACTACAAACTTAAAACAATAAAAAATAAAAGATCAAAATAAATAAATCAACCCTCCTAGTATAAGTAGCAAAGAACTTAATGTTGTTATCCAAAACTCGAGCTTAGTTGTTTTATATTTTCAACTAATTTTATTTTAAAATAAATTTGAAGCCTATATTTTATATTTTCAACTAAATTTATTTCAAAATATAAGAGAGAGAGAGAGAGAGAGAGAGAGAGAGAGAGAGAGATGGCATTTCTATGTGAAGGATGTGGTTATAACTTGTATCTCAACTCTTAACCTAGGTTTTGAATCCAATTATGCATCAAAACCACTATATATATATCACAGCATTTAAATGAGAATAATGAGGAATTATCAAATCATCCACTCTAATATCACTTGCATAAATTAATGCAACATATATATGTAGTTGGATTCCTTTAGCCTAAAGCTTATTAGATTTAGATCTACTCTTAGTGGTACTATTCACAACACAAAACTCTTAAACTGTATTTGGTTCGAATATAAATAAAAATGATTGATTTTTTTAATATAAATATAATTTTAAAATAAGTAAAAATAAGATTAATTTTATATTTAAGATAAAAATTAAATTATTTTTTAAAATAACAAAATAACGTTTGGATAGTTATATTAGGTTAGTGAGAATAAGAATAATTATAATTTTAAAATAATTATATTTTATCTAATTAATTAATATAAAAATATTAATTAAATGATAATTTAATCTAGTTAATTAACTACTGCCAAGATAATACTAAATATTAATTAATAAAATAATTAATAAATGAGTATTGTTAAGTAATAATTTGATTAGCTATAAATAATTTAATAAATTAACAAATTAATTAGTTAATTATTTAATAGTTAGATATTAGTTAATAAAATAATTAAATTAATTAAAATAGTAAATTAGTTAAAGGGTATATATAAATATCTTACACCCCACCCCATTCTGGAATGGAGTGAATTTCACTCGTCCCTCGATGTGACGAGTGAAATAATACCCACCTCAGGATGGGGTGGGGTGTAGGATATTGTACACCCCTAAAGGGATGTACACCTAGCATCACCTCTCATCAGTCCCAACGCCACCTCAAGTGCAACCCTCAAATTTTTTTTTGTTTACTTTTTAATTGACATTTTTTTCAATGGTATATATAAGTGTACACCCCATAAGGGATGTACATCCTACACCCCACCCCATTCTGAGGTGAGATGAATTTCATCCGTCACTTGATGTGACGGATGGAGTGAAACCCACTCCAGAATGGGATGGGGTGTAGGATGTACACCCTTTATGGGGTGTACATCTATCATCACCCTTTTTCAATTTTATTTCTTTAATAATTAATTAATTTAGTTTTCTTCGTTGTATATTTTTTATCTAAAAATTCGGAATGAAAACACATCGCTCATAAAAAAAATTCTACAATACAATTCATGATAGAAAAAATTCTCAATTATACATAACTTTCAAAAAGAATTTTTCATATCTTTCATTAAAGTTTGTATCTTATGATTCAAGACAAAAAAACCTTGTTAATTATAGTTGACTTTGAAATACAATCCTAGACTTTTATGTATTTATTTCTAATAAATATATTTCTGACTTATATCATTAATTAATTTAGTTTTTTTCACTATAGGGTTGCTAATTAATCTATTTTAGTATTTAGTGTTTAGGGTTTAAAATTTTTGGTTAAATTAGTAGGTAAGTGTATATTAATAAAAAAAATTAAGGAATAAATGGCAGGATCTTCGTACATTAATTTTTTATCGAAATAAATTGTAAATTAAAGAGATCTCGAATATGAAAGATTTGTATGGAAACTAAATAATATGCAAAAAAAAAAAAAAAAAAAAAAAAAAAAAAGGTATTTTGAAAATATTTTATTGATCAATAATTTTTAGATACTGTTTGATTTTAAAATTTATCATTTTTAGTATATAAAATGCTAAATATTTTATTTGTCATTTATTATCAAACCAAAAGTTTAGGGAGCTAATTCATAAATGGACTAAAAATGGAGAGCTTTCAAACAATTTTTATCATGATATAAAGGGGTCTAAAGCATGAAAGATTTAAATTGAAAATAAAATACTATGAATGATAGGGTCTAAATAATCTTTTGTATGAAAGGTTTGTATGTCTAAATTATTTTTGGCATGATTTATACCAAATTGCCTAATTTTTTTCAAATTTAATACCACTCCGTTCCAAATAATCACTTCCATTAATTTAAATTTATCACGAATAACCATAGATTTCAAAATCTTATTTTAAAAATAATTTTAATAAATTATTTTTCAATCATTGAAACTAATCTAATGTATAACAAATAAAATATCTGTCAATTTATATTCCAAAATTATTTTTGTAAGCCTAAAATTGAAATGTAATTGGTCAATAAATTTGTTCTATAAAAACGCTTTTTTTTTGTTTTGTTTTTTCTCATTAGTAGAAGTTGTGTACTAATTATCACTTTTTCTCTCTCTATGCCTTTTTGTTACACGTATTCAGTGGATTGTACATAACAATCAACAATTTTATTATAGTATCTTAAATTTAATATTTAATTTTAGTTTATTAATATGGTCACCTAGCTATTACATAGAAACCCTATTAAACCCTATTTTTTTATGGCTACACTCTGCAAATTTAATCTTGAAGTGGCAAATATCGAGAAGTGCAAATTTAATTTATCTATATAATGGAACAACAAGTTTTTAACTATTTTATACAAATATAATAAAATTTTAAAATTATGAATATTTATTAACAATCTATTTTAAAAAAACTATATTAATGAGCATCCGAAATAAGTTACAAGATGAGAGTGCGTCGGATAAGAGTGCGCCGAAGCCGTAAAATAATGAAGAATTATAATAAAAAATCGTGAAGATTTTATAAAAATGAAGAATTATAATAAAAATGGAGATGTTTAGCGATAAAAATTATAATAAAAAATCGTGGAGATTTTATAGAAATTGGTATTAAAGCGTTCTTGAGGTATTAGAACGTGCAAAATCGTAAACATGAAAACCATGAAAACATGCGGCGTGCTGAATGAAAAAATTAATTTTATTAATAAATATAATAGATCATATAATATTATATTATTTTTAAAATAAAAATCTCTAAAGTTATAAAATTTATGACAACAACCAACCATCTAGAAAGTGATAATTATTATATTATAAGATAGTGGCAATATTAAAATATTTAAAATATAGATTATATTATTTTATCCATCACCTACTAAATTTTAAAAAATTACTATGAAAATTTATAAGTACTGAGCCTTTCGTATTTATAAATTGTTTTCAATGTTGAGACTTCCAAATCGATAATTGGCTCCGTTAAATTTGATCTAGAGTATTTGAAATACATAGAAAATAAATTTTATGATTCATTGTTATCATTTACCTAATAATCGAAATGGCTTAAATCAACGAATAAAAAAAAATATCACAAAATATAATTATATGATACTAAAATTTTAGATCAAATTAAAATATTGATCTAATTTAATTTATATAGTATACATAATTTTTTATCAAAATTTCAAATGATTTGAATATTTTTATACTGTTAAATTTGTAAACGACTCACCAAGACCATTAAAATTATTAAGTTTGAGTCCCTTCGATTGCCAAGCAAATGATATCAAAAAATTAAAAAATTTATTTTCTAATTATTTCTGAGACGCCCCAACTTTCCAGAAGGTCACCTATTCTAGAACTACTCTAGCTCTAGCACACTTAACTCTCTTAACCTTTTAGATCTTACTACTCCCGAAATGCTATAAGTAGATTAAAAAATTTAGTCCTATTATATAATTTATATATAGGACTAATACAAATTTCGGGAGTGTCACAACTTCAAATACTCTAGATTAAATTTAATGAAACCGGTCATCGATTCAAAAGTCCTAATATTAAAAACAACTTATAAATACAAAGACCTCCGTACTTATAAAAGCATATGAGCCTCTCTCTCTCTATATATATATATATATACTCTCTCTCTCTCTCTCTAAATTCAAAGAGAGAGAGCGAGAGAGAGTATATATATATATATATATATATATATATATATATATATACTCTCTCTCGCTCTCTCTCTTTGAATTTAGAGAGAGAGAGAGAGAGTATATATATATATATATATATATATATAGAGAGAGAGAGAGAGAGAGAGAGAGAGAGAGAGAGAGAGAGAGGCTCATATGTTTTATAAGTGCAGAGCTCTATGGTTATAAGTTATTTTTAATATTAAAACTTATAAAGCGATGCACCTCTCTCTCTCTCTCAATCAATTATATATATATATATATATATATATATATATATATATATATAAAATTGAGCTTTTATGTCTTTAAGGCTCCGTTTGGTTGGAGGAGAAAGGGAGAATAACCTCTTTTATTCTCCAATTTCTGCCAAACAGTATTACAAAATGACATGAAATAATTTTTTTTTTATATATATATATAATTGAGCTTTTATGTCTTTAAGGTCCCGTTTGGAGGATAAAGGGAGAATAACTCCTTTTATCCTCCAATTTCTGCCAAACAGTATTACAAAATGACATGAAATAATTTTTTTTTTTATCCCTGCCTTAACGGGTTATCCTGGAATAACCCGTTAAGCCTTATTTCTCTCCCCCCATGGAATAAGGTTTTATCCCGGGAGGCAGTGAATGGAATTTTGATGTTTTCTTCACTGTAACTTACCTTTCAATCTCGGGCTATATGAACCTACGGCTATGTGAACTATGATTTAGCTTTAGTTCTAATTTGCTGTTATGTGAACTCAGATTTTTTTAAATTTGCAGTTTAACTTCCAACCTATAACTATCTGAAACTTAAATTTTGCATTTACTAAAATATAATATAAAATTAAAATTATTATTTTCTTTTAACGTAAGATATAATTTATTATTTATAATTAAATTACTTCAAATTTAATATAATAATTAAATTAATTTTTCTATAAAAAAAACTAAGGGCAAAGTTGATATTTTTATAAAAATTCTATCTTCTTTTTCCACTATCCACTACTATTCCATAATTTTAACCAAACACAATTTTAACTATTCCAGAGAATACCAACTTTTCAACCAAACGCAATTTAACTTTTATACTTCATTATCCCGGAATAACAAGCTATCCGAGATATAAAAAAATTTATAACTCTTAAATTTATCCCCGAACCAAACGGGGCCTAAAGGTATAAGTTATTGGTGTTTGTAGATTTTTAGCTTTGAATGAAAGAATGTGCGGTTAGGATGATAGTGGGTTCTTTGAATTTAGTGGATGGTTGGTGGAATAACATGATCTAAGAGATAAAATTAGTAAAAAAAATAAATTTAACAAAATAAAACTTTCAGGCTGCGTTTGGCAGCTGGAACAAGATGGGGATAAGGGAGGATCCCCAAATAAGAAAATGGGAGGGGGGAATAGCTTGTTCCTCCCTATACCGGGTTAACCTAGGATAACCCGGTATAGGGAGGAACAAGCTATTCCCCCCAAAAGGTGGAACAACCTGTTCCACCGGATTGTTCCATTTTTTAAAAAAATTAAAAAATTTTAAATTATAAAATATTTAAATTTATAAAATTTAAAATTTAATTTTTTTATTTTAAATTTTTAAAAAATTTTAATTTTATTTTTTAATAAATTTAAAAATTTATATTTTTAAATTTTTTTATAATTTATTAATCTATACAAATTTATACCAAATATTTAAAATTTTTAAATTTATACCTATTTTTATATACAATTTTTTTGAATTTTAAAAAATTATAAATTTTCAAAAACCAATTTTTTTAATAATTTATTTTTTATATAAGTAAAATATAAATTTTAATAAATTTTATAATAAATATTTTAAATTAAATATTTAAAATCATATCAGTAAATTTTTTATTTTAAATTAAAATTTTAATCTCTCTATTCTTCTTATTCCTATATAATTTACCACACACAATACCCGGTATAACTCTTAAATCTTACCAAACAGAAATTTACGTTAATTCCTGTTAATATCATAACTTATACCTATATTCGGTATAACCAAAATTTTTTTATACCCGAACCAAACGCAGCCTCAAGCACCAATTGCTTGGTATTTTTACAAACATAATAGCCAAACTATATAAAGAGAGAGAGAAAAAGTCCTGCTACTATGCTTGTACAAGCACCAATGACTTCATACTTTTACAAGCATATAAACTTTTATATATATATATATATATATATAAAATTGAACTCCTATGTATAGAATTGAACTTCTATATTTTTAAAAATACCAAATTATTAGTGCTTTAGCCTTTGGATGAAATATGTGTGATTAGGATGATAGTTGGTGGTTGGTGGAATAGTATGATCTAAGTGTGATTTAAGTGTTGAAATTAATTAAAAAATTAAATTTAACGGTAAAAAATGTATAATCATTAATTACTTAGTATTTTCATAAGCATAATAAATATTAAGCATATATATATATATATATATATATATATATATATATATATATATATATATATATATATATATATATATATATATTATCGACGCAAATAATACATAGAACCTGAATCCTGAATTTTACCTAAACATAAAGTCAAAAAGCAAAAAAAAAAAAAAAAAAAAAAAAAAAAAAAAAAAAAAAAAAATTAATTAATACTTTCCATACTTATTCCAACAAAGGAGCATCACCACACATCTCCTAAGTATGTAAAGCCTGGACCTCTTCTCCTTGGCCATGGCGAGGCACCCCACGCTCTCCTTCTCCGTCTCCGTCGTCATCTTCGTCTTCGTCTTCGTCTTCTTCCCCCGGCTCGAGACGCACTGACCCATCTCGCCCAATTCACAAAAACCACAAACGCAATTCGAATTTCGCGTAGTTATATACAAAGAAGCCTCATTTGTAATCGAATTAAGTGTTCTCATAGTAGGAGGAGAAGACCCATTTCTCGCTTTAAATTTAAGCAGAGGAGGAGGCGAAGTGGAAGTAAAACACATACACCGACGCATAGAGGGAAAGGGTTCTCTCGGTTTCTTTATATTGCGATGGTTAAATGTATTATTATCTTGTGTTATATGGAAAGTACATTTTATTTTTCATTCGTTTTATAAATTTTATTAATTACATTAATATAATTAATAAAAAAAAAATTCACTCTTAAATTAATAAAATATACATTATGTATTTTATTTGAGATATACGGATATAACATACTGATTTTATAATTTTATTAGTCAATAATAAAATTAGTTTAAAGTAATAAATTTTGCCGGTAAAATTTAGAATTTTTTAATTTTTAACGATACAAAACTAGTGTCAAAGACAGAGCGAATATAAAAGAGTTATTTACCAGATATTAGAGATTTAAGGAGATTTTTGAAATTCTGCAGCTCAATTCGTATGCTTTATGAATGAAAATAGTAAACTAATTTTTTTTAAAAAAAAAAATTATTGAAGGAAACTGGGAAGCAGATGAGGTTAAGCAAAAGTTTAGGAGTGATTTGTAATATCGGGATACTGAAGGGACTATTGATACATTTTATCCTGTTGCTTTTGAGAGGCGAACCGCTTTTTCTGAACCGCATTTTCCTTTTCCGAATCACCCTTCCGCGGTCGCCTCGTTATAACTACTTCCCACCCCGTGAACCGACGGCTGAGATCACTCCTTCAACTGCGGGGATGCGCACTTTACTACGACACGTCACACGTGGAAGCTCGACCCGTTGTAACGTGGGAGGTGGGAAACTTGCATTTTAATACGGGAATAATATAAGATTTACAAGAAATATTTACGAAAATTAATGAAAAAAAAAAATCCATAAAAGGTGTCTTTTAATTAGCTATTTGAGTGAGTTGTGAATATATGACCAACATTATATTCGATCACATATGTCGTTACCATCCGATAAAATCAATCACAGATTTTGTGATATGACTTGCGCAATTTTACATTCACCACAGTTGACACTTTTTTTGTCAAGCAACTGTTGTAAATCATTTATTAGAGCTCAATGTGTAAAACAATAGTTAATGTTCTTCAATAACTTAATGGCTAAAAATTGATATTTTAGTATTTCGTTTTTTCCTTTTATTGTATGGTGCTTAATGTGGTAGATTCAACTCGGCTTTTCCATATTGCCTAATTAAAGTGGTAGATCCACCCATGTCACGTCCATTAGGTAAAATAAATCGAGCTACAGATTCACAAAGTGCACCATATAATAAGACCAAAGTAGATCTCAATCTTTAGCCACCTAGAGGGCCATGTACTCTTAAGTTATAGGCATCTCAACTAAGGCCACAAGAATGATGTGAGATACTGAAAGGAAAAAAATATATACATATATAGATACTTGTTTAACTTTAGCTCTTTTGTAAACAGATATTTAAAATGTCAGTTTCGCCAATTACACAAAAGAACACAGAAGGATTTGAAAGATGTAGGATGAAGAGAAAAAGAGCACGCACTGAAAGATTTGAAGGATTTGAGGGCTCCACCGAATCGAAAGCTATTCGCAAGTAAGGGGCTTCAGATCATTTCTCTTTCTCCACCAAAGGAAGAAAAATTTAAATGTCACAGCGAGTAAGGTGGCCCGTCAATTCGCGAGCAAAGGCGATCGATCGATCGATCGAATCGAATCGTTCGCCTCGACGCCTTCAAGAATGCGATGATCAGAAGTGGGGTTCTCAGTTTGCATTTGTGGAATCATTTTGGTGGGGAAACTGCTGGTATCTCCGCGCCTGCAGTGATTAATCTAGCAACTGGATTGGATTGGCCTATCGGGGTGGGACCCATGCGGCATCTTCTTCATACAGACTCCTGAAGAAAAATGTTTCTTCATGCACACCTCTATATATATACGGCATCTTGGAGTTTTTAAAAACTCAAATGCATTTTTATTTTTTTAAAAACATTGATAAGACATGTAAAAAAGGAAAATATTTCAATGAGTGAGATGTAGTTAATTGAAGCGAATAGGAAACATTGCTGAGAACAGAATTGATGCTTTGCTTGGATACAAAACTGATACCGGCCGTTGGATCAGGATCAGAGATAAAAGGAAAAACCAAAGAGTAGAGGATTTGGAAAATAGAAAGAAAATACTTTAAATCAACCACCTCCACCCAACTTCTTTTGATTTTTCTAAAAACCTTTTAATCACATTAGAGCAATATGACTTAGATAGCTCTCTACTTTTAAGTGCTTTGATTATATTAGAGATCCTTTCAATAAATTGGCTTTCATATTGAAAATGGTTTCAAAAAGATAATATGAGAATTCAAGAACTCTCAGATTTCATAAGTTTGAATAACATTATATAATAATTACACTTCAAGCGTATTCTTTCCTAGATATAGTAAAGATGAGACTTGAGAGGGAGATGTTAGAGATGTTAATATGAAAGCGTTATTCTGGTTCTAGTGAAAAGATATTCCATAAGTAAAATACAATACCATGTAGTATATATACTGTACAATCTCATTTAAATATATGGACACCTGTAGAGGAGAAAAGTAATAAGTAAAATCAGGGAATGAGACTTTCGCAATTTCCCGTTCATGTGGAGGAAACTCTCTACCTTGCACTATTAAGGAATTATCTCAAAGAAAAATCCAGCTCTCAGAAAAGTTTACCATCCCCACTTCAATGAACAAAAACATACCTCGGGTTGGACCAGAGAATAACTCGCTCTGATAATTATACAATCCAGCGTATTGTCCTGTATAATAAGAGAGGTACAAGGATCATAGATTAGTTGCCCAGTATTCGAATCTAATCATGGGATCAGGTACAACTATTTCCAACATAAACAAAAGCAATGATGGTAGAATCTGTTTTTGACATAATTGTCTTGCAATTGTATACTTTAAAAAAAAAAAAATCTTGTCTTGCATTTGTATACTTTCTTAGTGTAATCTCATATTTGGATTTGTGTTTCCCAAGAATTTGCATGATGTCTAAGAAGCTTGAAATTCGTAATATTCTTTAATTAGATAAAGAATGAAGCTTATGGTCAAGATTCCAATGTGTCGTATTTAGGTAAGCAAAAGGATGATCGATCTTACCAACGTAGAGAAGGACAAACAGTATGAAACAGCTGGCATCAGCAAGTTGTAGAATCAAATTCAAGCTCGTTACTTCGACAATGGGACGCCTTTCAGTAATCTGATAAGCTCATAGGTCCTCATATGCCGACCGGAGTGAAGACATAGCTCAACTGGGGTCAACCCATCCTAAAAGCATGTAAGAACATTATTCAGTCAACATTTTTTGAAAAGAAACAAATACAGTTCACGCCACATATTGACTGCAAAAATTGATCAACGCCAACAAGAGAAAAGGGAAACAAAAATCCAAGGATGATTATACGAATAACAACTGGTTAATCCAAATATTACTGTAAACACACTTAGTGACTTACATCATTTTTTAAGGTTCTGTCTGCGCCTTTTATTAGTAGAAGTCTCACAATATCTGTTCTTTGTATTTGCACTGCGAGATGCAATGGCGTCCAACCATTCTACAAAGAAGAGAAAGATATTATAAGATTGCTAGTCCAGAGAGAGAGAGTCAGTGTTTTGTATAGAATTCGCTGGCATACGTCATCTGCAAGATTCATGTCAACATTGTAAAGTAAAAGAATCTTTATAGTTGCACTCGATGCAGTTTGGACAGCATAATGCATCAACGTAGCTCCATCCTGTTGCAAGCAAGTAATATAATCAAGTTCCAAGAAAAAAATAACAAAAAGTTGTTAAATCTCAAGAGAGATTAACATGCATAACTCACACAAAACTATTATAAGCATTCTATCTTGTAAATGAATATTATTTCTCAATAAATGATGCTTAACCAGTATACATCTGCCTGTCCTACCGAAACCAGCACGTGAAATTTGGAAAGTAAGAAATGCTTGCTAACCGTTTATGCCAAGTCATATTTTTTATCAGTTAGTGGTCAACTGACCAGCACCGGAAATTGCAGAGATTCTGGTACAAGCAAGAACAGGAAGAGATGCCAACAGTCACAAGCGGAAATGTGGAATCGATGCAAAATATAGTCCCAAACAAATAAAACAAATGACACTTGATCACAAAGTCTGATGCAAACCTACGGAGTAAAATATCAATCCCCGAACCACAAAGTCAGTTTGAAGTTTCCTCCGCTATAACTACCAGGCATACAAGTGGACAGAATTACACTTGGATGATTGAGAAATGGCCTATTTAAAATACTCAAAAATATGTTAACAAGAGCGAATATAGGAGTATAATGTTTGTGAAAATATTGCACATTGAAAAGGAAAAAAAAAAAAAGAAGTTAAAATACTGTCCATTGAGGGGGGGAAAATCAAGCACATATAGATTTCAAAGTTTCTAAAGGGGCTTACTCTATCACGGACAAATGGATTTGCCGAGTTTCTCAAAAGATAATTGACAATGGCTTGCTTGTTGCAAATTATTGCTTTATGTATTGCTGATAAACCATCCTGGAAGAAATCAAAAACATTGACAGAAAATATAGGCATTAAACAAAAATGAATTAGCATTAAAAAGTACTGCTCCAGAGTGCTAAACAATAAAATATATATTTTTTCTCACTGCAAATTATAGGGACAAGGTCAGGACTAAGAGAAAAAGATCATCCCATAATAGGAAAATAGTATACCTTGTCGACACCATTGATATCAACATTGTGTCTGAGAAGCCTGTCCAAAAGATAAAACTCTCCTGAGGCAGCAAGACTGTGTAGAGGCAGCCATTTGCTCTAAAAGAAAAAAGGCAATACAAATGAGAGCATTACGTCGAAAAACTACATAAAAAATGAGAATATAAGTCAATAAAGTATAGCAATATATGAGCTTTAGATGATGACCAGAAAAACAAAAGATAATTAGGATACAGATGGCGTGTAAACAAAAAAAATTAACTGTACGACTTAGGTAACAACTAGCAATCATCAATCTTCACAAGTTTTACTCTATGACATAGTTATCTGCACCTATACTACCCATCTGCACCATCTCAAAAGGCACAGTCCCATATTATGTACTCAATTGAAGCCACTCCTACAAGCAAAGTTTTTCATTCCTAACTGGCAAATCCGATCTATCCCCATTTCAGAAATATGATAAAGAAAAGGAAAGCAATAAAATCGATCAGCGAGCGAGCAACGGTGGAAAGTTTACTCCATTAGGTAATATAGAAAGAAAGAAAAGAATACATAGCATTGTAAAGTCGCAAGCCCAGAATTTGCCTTAACTGAATGAAAAGTGTAAAGTTTTCAACTAACAGAGAGAACAGAACAAAGAAAGACTACAAATGATATTAAGAACAATCAACGCAAAAATAACTTACAGAAGTTGCAACTTCCAGATCAGGCATACGTTTGTTCAAAAGAACCTTTTCCTCATTTGAAAACAGCTTACGACGACCTAATCAGTTAGGAAAAAATAAGCTTTTGATATTATGTTTGTTGGAGATGAGAAACGACTTGCGATGCCAATGAATCAGTAAGGAAAACACATTTAAGATAACAAACAAATTAAATATTCTGGAAATTTTGACTACAACTAACGAGCAGAACTTAAAACAAGTACAGAGAAATTAAATAGAGGAATGTCATGAAATCATATAGGTGACTAATTTTCGACAAAATATATGGATCTCTGCACAATGCAAAGCCAGTTAATTATGCACTAAGACATATAGAAAGCCATATATCATCTAGTATAGAACAGAAAAGAACAGGAGGCATCAGCCTAGATATATGGAATAGGAAAAGATTACGCTATCCTCCAATATTGCAACTTAAGATAGCAATGTGAACCAAATTTAACAGCTTACAGCATCCAGTGAGCAAGGCTCCTATGAGAAAGTTAAATATAAGAGATCTGAACCTCGCATGCGGGAAGGCTGTTCCCAAACTATTTTTTTTAAAAAAAGTTCTATTTTCTCAAACAGAAAGATATGCTGATATGGTTCCATCCAGTACAACTTGGTGATGTTTTGATTTGTCATCCCTACAACCTTTCAAATGACTGCACATGTACAGAAAACACAAAATGAACAATATAATGTTTTCTGTTATCCCCCTACTCTCCGATTAGTGTAACTAACAGCCCCAGAAAATATAATTGTGAGATTTTCGAGCTCTAAACCTGAACAAAAAGGAAGAATAGTTATCAAATTAGTTACAATGCCTCTCCAAAAGTTTTGTAAGATTTACCGGTGATCATAACTACATTATTGTCTATTTTCCTCTGTAGAGCTTCCTAGGATTCAATAACACTACTACTCAAGGAACACATTTGGACTTGAAGAAAAGTTCACAATGAACGGGAGCTATCAAAATAACACAATTAAACAAAGAAAAACCAACTGCATACCTCTCGGATCCTTATCATCATCCAACTCGTTTGGCTTATAATCTCCACTGCTAAAGAAATCAGCGACGTCCTCCAAACTCCCATCATCCAACCCCAATCTAGGGTTCTTCGGAGGAACTCTTCCTCCGGCCTTACGCGGCCCCAGCACCTCCTTCTCCGAGAGGAACTCCTTCGGGTCATCAAGCACCACGGGCTTCAGCTGTGCCAGCTTCGTCTCCCTATACGCCCGATACTCCACCATATCCGGCACCGTCGGAGGCTTCCTCCGCTCCAACCGGCTCCCGAACTTCAACTGGTGCGCGATCTTGCGCTTCTCCTTCTTCGTCAGGTTAAGCTCCTCCACCGCCTCCTTCCACTTCTCCGGCACCAAGCTCTCGGGCTCCGCCACCGCCGCCGCCGCAGAGGGCGGCTTCCTCCGCCGCCGCCGCCGTCGGGGCCTCTCGGCGGAATCGCGCCGATCGTCGGCGGGGAGGAAGGGGTCGGCGTCCTCGAAGGCGCCCTCATCGAAGACTAGGCAATCGCCGAGGACGACGTCGTCGTCCTCGAATTCGGGAGCGATCGAGGGTTCGGGATCCGGATTAGGGTTTTGGTTGGGGTGGGGGAGGGAGTAGGGGAAGAAGGTGGAGGAGGGGAGAGGAAGCTTCGAGAAGGGGCGAGAGGAGGGGAGAGAGCGAGAAGGGGAGAAAGGGGCGGGAATGGAGGGGAAATGGATCGGGGTGTTGAGGGGGAGGAGAAGGGACGAGAACGGCGGTGGCATCTTCTTCGTCTCCCAGCGGGTGGATTTGGTTGATTTGGTTTGGACCTTCGATCCATCCCAATTTGCCGTTGCTTTTTCCGCGCCTATTTTTATTACATGGACATAGTCTACCACGTCATCAATACACCGGACCAGCTCGAGGTTGAGGGCTCTTTAATGAGATTTAGTTTTAATAGTTTTAAATACTGAATAAGTTGATTTTTATTATTATTACTGCACAGGTCATTAAATCGAAAAGATGTCTAGCCAAAATTTTTAGTTTAGATTTAAAAAATACGCTTTTGAAATTTTAGTGAATCGCCTATTACTTATTTTGGATAGTGATTAAAAATTCTAAATTCTAAATCTACATTATGTTAGGTTTGATAGAATTAATTTATTTGAATCTCACATGAAATTTCTATTATAGACAAGTTTATTTGTTTGGTGACAAAATGACGAATTACATATAGCAAAAAAATTAGAATTTAGAATATCGAATGTTTGAAATGTGGAATTGATGTAGAACCCTCCTAACAATTTTAAAAAATTCATAATAGTACAAACTAATAATTTCACCTAAAAATAAAATAATTACTACTTCTATAGACTCAAATTATAGACTTCAAATTTAATTGTCTAATATTTTCTTTCAGATACAAATTAATTATCCTACAAACTTATTAAAATTATATATTAAATATTTTATAGATAATTTTTTTACTTTAATATAATATTAATAATAAGAGTTTGGCTGCTATGTTTGCACAAACACCAAACAATTGGTATTTGTAAATTTTTTATCGTTAGATCTATTCCTATTATAATTTTATCTCTTAAATAATTATATATTTCACCAACCACTCACTTAATTCAAGAGGCACACTATCATTCTAATCTAAAATCCTATCAACACTAATAACTTAATACTTTAAAAAGCATATGAGCTCAATTTTTAATAATAATATATTTAAAATATTACTATAAAATGTTTGGAAGAGACAATGAGATATTAATAAAAAAAAATAAAAGAGGATTGTTATATTTTCTCATTTTAATCCTAACTTATTAAATCTCAACATCAAAATAGAAAGAATAATTGAAGTCATCAAATCTAATTTATTAAATCTCAACAACAATTCTTACCTGGACAGAAAAAAAAAAAAAAAAGCACATATGAAGTGGGCGGATCAGGATATAGTATGGGCAAATTGGGTCTTTCTCTTACACTACCTGGACTTAGTGCACCATGTGAGCCATGAGCCTAAACCATCCTTCCCTTGTTAAAGTTGTTGAGAAATTAAAATTTACTCCCGTTATTTTCTCACCTGTGAAGTGCATCTTTAATGGGGTTTGGTTGTATGTAAAATTATAAAAAATAATTTAAAATAAAATAAAATTTGATAAAAAATAATATTTTATATTGTATAGTATTTAGTTTATATAAAATTTTTTTTTTACTAATAGTTATTTGTATGAAAGAAAAAAAAAATTATTTATTTAGTTCCGTGAATAAAATAAAAGGGAAAAAAAAATTAGAGCTTGAATTTTTGACAATAAATAAAAATACACTATTTTTTAAAAATTTATAAAAATAACTTAAAAAAAATACGATAAAACAAACATACAAAAAAAATAAATTTTTAAACGAAAAAATAATTTTTAGCCAACCAAACGCACCCTTCATCTAAATTCAAAAATTATCTTCTTTCTTTTTTCTTTTTTTTTAGTGCACATTGAAAAAAAAAAAAAAATTAAGTACATCACAAATAGCAACTTGACACCGTGGAATTTAAAACGATCTTAACTGTACACGTGTATCAACTTGATTCAACTGCGAATAAAGGCTCAGGGGAAAAAGAATTACGTTAGTAATTTAAATTTTCTTTAAAAAAAAAGGGACACAGCGAGAGAGAGAGAGAGAGAGAGAGAGAGAGGCCACCTCATCCTGCTATCGCTTCTCGTCCTTCCTCGCTGCGATCGATCCAAAGGTTCCAAACGCCTCTCCTCCGCTTCGTCTTGTTCCTCTGAGGCTCTTCGTCGAACACCTACCGGGGACGAGAGAGAGAGAGAGAGAGGAGCGATGGAGAGGGCATATAAAAGGTGCCGAGGCTTCGGGCCCGGGATCGTCGAGCTCTATCATCGCGAGTTGGGGGGCCTCTCGCCGCGATCCTTCGCCCATCGCGTTGCGGCATCTGAGGTTTATTCTTTTCCTTTTTTGGTTGTTTTTGTTTGTTCCTCCCAAATCGATGATGATTTCGAGGTGTTATTACGATTTGGTCGTGATCAATGCGGTGTAGAAGAGTGGATTGACCCTTGCTTGCTAAAGATTAGGGATTCATGATAATTGATTATGAGAATATAAGAATATAGGAATCGGTGGCTGTGTAGTGCGCATTGTATGTGGAGTGTTAAAATGGCGAACTATTCGTCTCAGACCGGAAGAATCTTCGAGCGGCTCGGAACGATCATGTATTTTGTAAGAGATTCCGAGTCTGATTTTCAAAATGAATGTTAAAAGAATGTTCACAGATCTTGCCTTTGAATTGCCAAGAAAATCGCACCATTGTTTGGTGTGATGGTATAGGTTTTTGGCTTGCAATTGCAACCCACTAGCTTCTTTTTACTTTCTCTTTTTTTTTTGAAAAAATTAAAAAATTATTATGTGTAGGATGTACAAATTGCGAATAAACATTTGTAGGGAAAAGCCACATCTTTTGGTGCCGGCCAAGAGCAAGAGTTGAAAGAAAAATCACTGGAGGAGTAACCATACCTTATGAATTTTCGTGATCGAAGAGGTTTCAATTGTAGCTTTAATATTCATTATGCATGTTCATTTTTACTGGTCTAACTTATTTTCACATGCTCATTTCAGCTCTATTATATATAGTAGCACCTAAATAGGGTTCATGCAAATTGGTATGCCAAACATTTTTGTAATGGATGTTAAATTTCAGGACCTTGTCATGCGCCTTGGAATTTATAGAAAATTAAACGCGCATGGCGGCTGTGTGAACACAGTGAGCTTCAATGCTGATGGCAGTATTCTCGCATCGGGGTCTGATGACCGGATGGTGATGTTATGGGACTGGGATGCTGGTGTCGTGAAGCTGTCCTTCCATTCAGGCCACTCAAGTAATGTTTTTCAAGCTAAATTCATGCCCTATTCAGATGACCGTACCATTGTTACTTGTGCTGCAGATGGAGAGGTAGAAGGAGCTTCTTCTTCTTTCTCAAAGCTTATTGATCTAATTACGTGAAAATGTTTTGAGACCCCCACTATAGACCGTTGCAAAAATAGATCCTCAACTTTCTTTTTGATCGAGCGACCGCTCAAATTGTCTTTTTTTTTTTTTTGCTTTAGTTATTTCGGTCATATGAAATCGGAATTTTCTTAAATGTATTAGCTTTACCCTTTTTTTAGCTGCTGGAGTTGTGATATTCATAAACAATTAGTGGCCCATAGCTGATGGAGTGGTTAAATTTAACAAAATCCCAAATTCAATTGACGGAAATAAGTAAAATTAAAACACACAGAAGTTAATGGGTGTCGATTGAAAAAAAAAAAGAGAAAAGATATTGAAAAGGGAAAGCTAGAGGATCATCTCACATGGCCTATAGTTGTGGGGGTCCCCATACTTTTTGTCTTCAGATTAATTAAGCTGATGTCTACTATTTGTCATCACACCAGGTGAGATATGCCAAAATACTAGCAAGTGGAAATGTGGATACTAAATTGCTTGGTCAGCATGAAGGACGGGCTCATAAGCTGGCTATTGAACCTGGAAGCCCTCATATATTTTACAGCTGCGGTGAAGATGGTCTTGTTCAGCACGTAAGCTGCTCCTCACATCTCTTAGCTTACGTGTAGTGTTCCCTTGCTATCTCTTTAACACTGCATGCTTTGATTAACCTGCCTCTCATGCAGTTTGATTTGAGGACACAGTCTGCAACAAAGCTATTTGTATGCAGATCTTTTCCTGGTGGATCAGATTATCAACCTGTTGTTCATCTAAATGCTATTGCAATAGACCCAAGGAACCCCAATTATTTTGCAATCGCAGGAAGAGATGAATATGCTCGAGTTTATGACATTCGGAAGTGTAATTTGAGCGGATCAACAGAGTGTGGTCATCCTATTAACAGCTTCTGCCCACCTCATCTTATTGGCGATGGGCATGTTGGGATAACCGGTTTAGCATTCTCGGACCAGAGTGAGTTGCTCTCCTCGTACAATTATGAGTCCATTTACCTCTTCACAAAGGATCAAGGGCTCGGGCCCAACCAAGTTATCAAATCACCTAAATCTGATAGTACTGATTCAAGTAAGGGGTCGAAGATGGTTTCAACGGAGTCCGCAGAAAATGCCAATTCACAGCCTGGCCCTCAGGTGTACAAGGGACATAGCAATTGTGAGACCGTGAAGGGTGTGAACTTTCTTGGCCCGAACTGTGAGTATGTCGCTAGTGGATCAGACTGTGGACGGTTGTTTATTTGGAGAAAGAGAGATGGGAAGCTCTTGCGAGCTATGGATGGCGACAAATATGTGGTCAATTGTATTGAACCTCATCCTTATTCCACTGTGATTGTGAGTAGCGGAATTGAAAATGATGTGAAGATCTGGACTCCCATTGCCACAGAGCCTGCCCACCCAGTAAACATTAATGAGGTGACGACTTTTTGCCTTATCAGCTTTTATTTTCTTTGCTATTCTGGAGATCTAACTTGTTGTAATGAAACAGAATCATTTATTGGATATACTAGTTGTCATAGTACCTAAAACATAGACAACTGACTTAGGATGTCCAAAACCTTCCTGAATTTGCGTTGTTTTGCAGTCCTCTGATAAATCAGTTCTCATGGGAAAGACATTTTTAGTTGACCTGCATGATATTTGTATTATACTAGGTTTTTGCTGCCTTTAAAATGAAACTTGTGCCACCTAGACCATATAACAGAACTTCTAATGGAGATTAACTAAGAGGAATCAGAGGTCGTACAAAAGCGATTTCTAATTTCTAACTTATCTGCTACACATCGGTTGAAAATGTTCCTAGCCACTTAGTTTAATTAATTACTTCTTTGCACCTGTGACTATGATTTTGTGGTTATCAAAGTTGAAAAAGATCATGACTTTTTTCTCCTTAATTGAATATATATAACATGATGAGATAATGGTGCTGCCAACAAGAATAACTCTGATGATGATGGTGCTTACCACTTTTCTTTGGTGTAGATAATGAAATGCTCTGGCAATTTTATTGATCTTGTTGATGACATGTGACACTCGATTGCAACAGTTGAAGCCCAATATAAGAAGGAACGAGTTCGGCCGCTTCACCATGCCAGGGAACTTGATAGCTCAGATGATAGCACTTCACAGACGACGCGCAAGTTTGAGACGAGATGATGGTGAAGAAATGGCAAGCAACACTGACTTGGTAAATCTTTTACTGCAATTTACTGTTGGAGAAGATGATTCTTCCTCAGATGAAAGTGGTGACAGTTCCGTCAGCCCTGGGGATTGTATTGTAAACTGAGCCATATGGAGACTCTTGAAAGTTGTACATTGAATAAGTCATCCTTTTATCATAAATAGAAGAACTATTCATCGGTTAGATGAATTTTTGTGTTCCTTTTTGTTGGGCTATGAGAAGGGCATTTCCCTTTTACAGATTGAGTGTTGTATTGTAGATCTACAACATGCATTTAGTAAAACTTGGTGATCGTCGGTGGAGCTTATCAGTGTTTGTAATTTTTTTGGATAAAATGTTTTTTAATCTAATCTAACATTCAACAACTTTTTATATGGAAAACATTTAGAAATCAGATGCTACAAAATGCTTGGGTACTTAAATCAAAATTTTCGATCTGCAGGTATTAGTTCATATTATGCTATAGTTTAGTTAAGATCTCTACACATTACCACCATTTGAGGCCCTTTAGCCCATGCAGCAGAGTCTTATTAAGCCTGCCTTTTCAGGCCCATTAATTAAAAATATCTTCCATTTTTAAAATCCGGCCCATTTGTATCGATCCTAATTGAGGCTCAGGGATTACATTTAATAAAATTTTATTTTCAGTACTTATATAAATATTTAAAAGAAAACTTAAAAGTTGAAGTGGAGCAATTCAAAAGAGGAATTTTCAGTGTTTACGTATTATGTTTAGAAACAATTTATCAATCATAATATGCGCTTAATACAAAAAAAAAAAAAAAAAAAAAAAAAAAAAGGGGGGGGGGGGGGGGCATTTTGAAAAAAAATAATTCATAAAAAATAATTCATCGTCGATGGATCTGGAGAGCGGGGAGCGCCATTGTGTTGACCGCGTGGTAGTACGCACACGCAAATTTTCACGTCCTATTCCATTTCAATAATAATTTCCGACGACACTTCTCTCCCGCGTCGTAATTATGGACGTATCTTAATTATTACATTCAAACCCTTCATTATTTAGGAATTTAAAAATTTTGACTCCTAATTAATTAGAGAGAGAAAGCATTATCTAAATTTTTGTGTTTGTAGACGCGTTATCTTGGTTGGTAGCATAGATCCCCTCTCTCCCATGTGAATATTCGTTGGCCTCAAATTGTTAAAATTTAAATAATTTTTGTAATGATCTTAGTGGAATGGAATCAGCATTATTCAATAACCTATGTCTCATCATTTTTTTTTTGTATTAAATAGAACTTAACTCACTACCATAAACCTTAATTAGACCGTATGTCTCATCATTTTAGTTCGAGTTTTTGTACCACGTGTAGTGTTGATGTTTCAAAAATATAATATTAATGTTGAGTATAAAATATATAAATATCGTTATCTAATAGTTTAAAATTTTAGAGTATAACGATTATTTTATATAATTTCATATAATATTAGAACAGAGCATCTGACAAAAATTCCGTCAGACTCTCACTTTTATAGTGTGGAGCAAAAGATGGTTAGGTTGTTACTATTTGAGGCTTTGAGCCAATCCTTAACTCTAATTTTTATTAAAAAATTGATATAGCAGTAAAAGCAAGGACACTACACTGAATACTTATTGTACGAGCATTTTTTGTTTTTCCCTACTACTTGTTTTCTTCAGTGAAGTAAATAAGATGGGGCCACTTTAAACAGTCACTTCCCATGTAGGAATTATTGGTAATCATTTCTTATTCAAAGATTCGGTTCCTCCATAATGTTGAAAAATAAAGCTCGTCCCTTAGCTAGACAGATACCTATGAGCTGTCCCGTGCCTATATAAGCCAAAGTATAAGCCCACCCACTTTTCCCCATATGCACTAGCATCAGCAAAAGTTAACTCAGAGAGAGGGGGAGAAATGGAGCACAACACTGCAGAAATTTGTTGATCAACCTTTTACGGAGAGATGGCCGTAGACTCTGCCGGTGTCCGCGCATCGAAATGAGCCTTCTCGAGACCGCGGAAGCCGTCGAACAATCGTTGAGGGAAAACACAGGCATCGTCGTTCGAGACGAAGGCGAGCGCAGGGCGCTGCGGGTGAAGATTGTAGTGAGCAAGCAACAACTGAAGCAGATGGCCCTGCTGATTGGCCGCGAGCAGGGCGGCACGGAGCAGCTGCTGCAGCTTCTGAGAAGGCTGCAGGTCAAGAGTAAGTCGCTCGACGCATCTGCGAAGGGACGTCGTGATCGGTGGAGGCCAGCGCTTCAGAGCATCCCTGAGGAAATGTGGGAATTATAAAGCAAATTAAACATAAATATGTAGCATCATGCATCTTATTACGAGAGGTTGATCTAACAACATTCTTTTGTATAGTTCTTGAATAAATAGGGGGTTTGAGAGTTTTATTAGCTATTTATATATATATATATATATATACATACACTTTGATGTGCTTTAATATGTAGATCGTGTGACAATTAAGACCAGAGCCAAAATGCAAAAAGAAGTTAGAAATATTTTCAAATTGGCATATTTTGGTTCTTCTATATGTAAGCTAAATCTTTGTAACTGCAGATTGGATTTTAAGCAGTAAAAATAATGAACACTTGTCTAATTTAAATGAACATTTTTATTATTGGCACTCTAGCACCTATAGTGGCAACTCGATCAATACGCAAAAATAATGCAAAACACTACTCTTTGTACCATTAATTAATAAAATATCGAATTAATCGAATTTGTTAAAACCATTCTTGAATAGGCATTTTTTGAGATTGATTTGGTTAATAATATAAAGCCAGAGTTGATATGAAACCTCTCGATTGATAAAAGAGAGAAATATAGTATAATATTTATTTATTTATTTATTTTAAAAAATAAATAAATTATGTTGAAAATATATATCACATAATTCAAATTTAAAATTTTAAATATTAATCATTAAATTTTTTTTTGTCACAAATGATAGGAGCAGTGGATTATCATTTGTAGGTACATCTCTCAATCATTCTCTCTTAATTTTAATACCCCATCCCTGCATGCTACCTACTAGTACAAGTGGTATAGTTCATTTTCTATCACAATTTAGTGGGTAATAAGGCTATATCACAGATTATTATTATTATTATTATTATTATTATTATTATTATTAAGTTGGCGCGTAAGTGCAACATCACACTGACCTCATGTTTGCATCATCATAACCTAACAAGTTGTTAGGAAAATATTCAATTAGGCTGCATCTTCGGGGACTTCCTATGAAGCAGAAAAGTTGTCACTTAGTTGGCACCTGAGCCAATTATTATTATTATTATTGTTATTATTATTATTATTTGCCCATTAAGCCTTTTCTCTTGATATATCGTTGAAACTTGCATAGAAAATAAAAATAATTAGATTTTGAACTTGCATAGAAAACTTGAATACCAATGATCATATTCTTCACTAACAACTGTAAATACGATTAGTATCTAATTGGAAATTTTGGAATTCTTACACCTACTTTATAATCTAGTTTGGCTCAAATTAAGACAGTCAACGAGTCAAATACGAGCAAGCTGGAGCTGGCTCTTGCTCTATTTATTTAATAAACGAGTCGATAAATTTTCAACTCATATTTAATTCGTTTATTAAACAAATGATCGATCTAAAGTTTATTTTTGAGTCGGATACGAATTGACTTGCAAACAGCGAACTGAATTGCTAGCCCTAGATCAAATGGCCCAAGCCAAGCGACAAAGTGCAAAATTTTTGAGCCAGACTGTAGAAAATCATGTCAAAATTTTTTTGAGCCTTTATTTTGGAGCCCTCCGACGGACCAACCTAACCTATCCTCTAAAAATCAGGTTTGACGGGCAGGTCGGCCGGATCAGACATATTCAGTTGGATTTGCTAAACTATTATAATTAAGTTTTATAATTAAATTTGTTAATTATATATTAATATATTATTAATATGATAATGGCGCGATAGATGTATCAATAATTTAAATATCATATTACTTTTTAGAACAACAATGCCTTAAAATTTAATGACTAAAGTGTCTCATATGCCTTATAGTTCAAGAACTAAACATCCAATTCACCCTTTTCCATAATAAAGATTAATTACAAACAAAGGAAGTAGTAACGGGCATGAAGCCATTCTATTATATAAGCGAACAAAATATGAACAAAATCCCAAAACAGGCCAAATTAATTATAGCCAATGACATATATCCAGTGAACGTTGCTTAATTAGTTCCCAGATAATTAGTGCTACGTACCCTCGGGACATAAAATATTATTAACCGAACAAACGAAAACCATACTAAGCTATATATCTAATATTGTTACTCTTTCGTACGTGCCATTCTTTCCACTAGAGCTTAATTAAGGAAGTCCTAATTACAGAACTAAAACATATACATACATATATATATATATATATATATATATATATATATATATATATATATATATATATATAAAAGAAAGAGAAGATACAACATGGATAAGTTTATTTTAAAGCAACAGAACCGTGGAGTGTCATTCGGTAGTAAATTATTATTTTCTTCGATCTCACACCTCGTTCTCGTTGCTCTCTCCGGACATCTCCTCGAGCGACTTCCCCTTCGACTCCGGCACGAGGAAGGTGAAGACGAGGCCACAGAAGCTGCAGGCGGCGAGCAGGAAGAGCGAGTTGCGCACGCCGATTCCGGGGGGGTAGCCGTGGTCGGTCTTCGCCTGGTCCCGGCTCTGCGCCAGGTAGAGGAACCCGAACGAGCCGACGATCGCCCCGAGCTTCCCCGACGCCGCCGAGATCCCGTGGCACGTCGAGCGGAGCCTCGCGGGGAATATCTCGGCGGGCACGATGAACGTGGTGCTGTTGGGCCCGAAGTTGGCGAAGAAGAAGGTGAACGCGTACATGACCACGAAGCCGGTGTGGTTGCCCTTGATGGTCCAGTGGTTGTACGGCACGGCGAGGCCGAGCATGAACACCGTCATCATGAAGAACCCGACGAGCTGAATCGTGAACCGGCCGAGGTAGTCTATGAGGCCGACGGTGAACCAGTAGCCCGGGACGGTGCCGCAGAGGGCGATGAGCGTCTGCGCGCGGGCGATGTAGTAGAGCTCTTCGAGCGCGTTCATCGTCGCGGCCTCTGGGATCCACCCGATGGCGCTGAAGATGTCCTTCTGGAAGAGGTTCTGCGAGTAGTAGGCGATGTCGAGCAGCAGCCACGTGCTGGCGGTGCCGACGAGGTGGAGTCCGTGCCGCCGGACGAACTCCCTCGAGAAAAGCCCGAAGTCTTTGCTGCCGTCCGGCTGCACCGCACCGACGGCAGCGGCGGCAGTCTTCGCTTGTCCGTCGTTGATGTCGACCTGCAGCACCTTCGCCATGTCGGCGGCGGCACGCTGGGCGTTTTTCGCGACGAGCGCGGTGTACCGTGCGGTCTCGGGCATCTTCATCCGCCAGTAGTAGGTTATCGCGGCGGGGACGGAGCCGAACATGAGGACGACGCGCCAGACGTAGTCGGCCTGCGGCACGGTGGAGCCCGCGGGGTCGTCGGCGTAGGCGGGGGCGGGGAATCTGCGCTTGAAGGAGTAGGAGACGACGATGGCCGACATCCCCCCGCGAGGATGCCGAAACCCTGCATGGCGAAGACGGCGGCGATGAAGGCGCCGCGCGTGCGCTTGTTGGCATACTCGGACATGATGGTGGCGGAGAGCGGGTAATCGCCGCCGATGCCGAAGCCGAGCCAGAAGCGGAAGAAGCAGAGCGTGGACATGACGGTGGAGGCGGAGTGCCCGAAGGAGAGGCCGGATAAGGCGGAGCAGAGGATCATGAGGAGGAGGGTCATGCCGTAGACGCTCTTGCGGCCGAGCTTGTCGCCGAGCCAGCCGAAGAAGAGCTGGCCCGAGAGGGTGCCTACGAAGGCGACGCCGTTGACGGCGGAGGAGACGTGAGGGGGGAGACTTCCCGGGGACGGAGAGCCGGGGACGTAGTAGTAGACGCGGCCGATGAGCTTGGTGACGAGGGAGATGCAGAAGAGGTCGTAGGCGTCCGTGAAGAAGCCCATGCCGGCGATGACGATCGCAGTGAAGTGGTACCACTGCGTCTTCGCCACATCCAGGGCGTTCAGCACCTGCATCTGATCCCCGGCCATCTTTCTCTTTCTCTTTCTTTATCTCTATCTCTTTTTCCCTCTATGCACCTGCACCTGCACCTGCACCTGCACCTGCACCTTTTCTTACATAGTAATGATCTTGTGAACCTCGCTAACTCATATATGTGTGTCTGAAAATGTTAACGACTTTAGTGGAAATAATAATAATATAATAATTGCATGAGATGTTGATTTTGAAGGAGGAGAGGAGGAGGAACTTGTTGAGAAATAATAGGAGTTTGTTAGTTATGAAGTGAAAATTTATACGCACATACCCTCCACTGTAAAGGCATTCTTAAATAGAGTCCTGTCACGTTTTAATTTTTAAAATTAACTAATTTTAGCCAAAAGAAAAAAAAAATTATCACAATCGTTAGAAAATTTACTATATTTAATAAATTTATTTATTTTCTAGTAAATACAATTAGGACAATTAAAAGTAAGTTCATATATAACAAATAGAATTATTATATTTTATAAAATTTTCAACTTAATTAAGTATAAAGACTCGAATAAAAAAACCTAGTTAAAAGTTGACGAGTCCTCAATCAAAAAATAGTTAAGAGGTGTATTATTTTACCTATTGAATGTTTCGTTTGAACGGATAAATTATAGGGAGTTTTGGAGAAATTATTGCATGTATTAACGGAGCGGACGCACACCCGCGCGACCTATTCAAACTTAAATTAAAAAAAAAATAAAAAAATGGAATCTAAATCTAGGTTATTATATATATATATATATATATATATATATATATATATATATATATATATATATATATATATATATATATATATAATTACGAAAAATCATATATTAAATCTTAATTATAAGTTTTTTTGTTTATTTGTGTAGTTAATAATAAATTCATAAACATTCCTGGTTTTTTTTAACTATCCAATACCTAAAAAAACTTAAAAAATAATAATTTGTATATAATTATTCGAAATTATAAGGTTTAGGAGTTCCAAACTTAAAATGTACAGATGTAGGTTATCATAGTATTTAATAAAGTGTTAGTTGAACATTAGTATTAATTGGAGGAAAATAATAATTTAAATTATCTGCTTACTACATAATAAATTTTTAAAGTTTTTACAAGTCTTTATACATAAATCCTTTAGATATTATAGATTAATTCAACAAAATTAGAATTTAATTTCAAAATATTAATGATCAAATATTGAATGTGATGATATATATATATATATATATATATATATATATATATATATATGTATATATATATATATATATATGTATATATATATATATATATATATATATATATATATATATATATATATATATATATATATATATATATATATATATATATATATATATATATATATATATATATATATATATATGCTCACTAAAAAGATACAAAAAAAAAAGTAATACCATGCACTATATATGTTATATGGCCGAAATAATTTGCGTAAATTACAAGATGCATATATGGTATGGGTATCATCTCTCAAAAGCCACTCATGCAAGCCATCTAATAAAATAAATCAAATCAAATCAAAATGAAGAAAAAACTTAAGATCAACAATCGAAAAAGTAAACACACAAACAAAAATGTTTAAAGTTGGAGGAATATTAAAAAAGAATGAACAATTGGGCTTTAATTACCTTTATCTTCTTAATTTGGAAATTATCGAAAAAGCCCGCTATAGTAGAAGAAGGATTTTTTTTATTATTATTATTTTTTTTTTAAGAGAAAGGTAGCAAAGAAGAAGAATTACTGAACACACAGATCTAGTATAGTATGTAAGTGAGACCACAAGAGAAGGTTATGTTTATGTACCAAAAAAAAAAAAAAAAAAAAAAAAAAAAAAAAAAAAAGAAAGAAAAAGGCAGCTATACAAAAGAATATTCGCTTGTTCAATGGCTCATGCATGCATGAACCCACGATAGATTATTATGTTACGTGGGGAGGGGTGTGTAACACACGGCTTAGTAGAAGACCAACATAGCTAGTGTAGTGTAGCTCCAATGGCGAAAGAAATCGCCTGTGAGGGCCTTGGGGAGAAGAGAGTAGAGGGGGAAGCTTAGAGACGAAGGGAGAGAGAGTGTCAGAGCAATAAAAGAGGAGTCAGAGCGTCACGGAAGTAGGTGAGACGCGACAGGGGAGAAGACATATCTGGAGACCTCGCGGGCGGAGCGGGCGAAGGCAGTAACGGGCGCAACCCGAGTTCGGTCACAGCTGGGAGACAGCACTGTAGATAGTCTAGGCCCAGTCCAGGCCCAGAAGCAAGTGTCGCTTTAGGCCCATCAGCAGCCCAGTAGTAAATAAACACAATGCTGGTTAGTACTTGTATTAGGTTACAATTACATGAGAGTCCGTTAGTAAGGCACATATAAATAGCAAGATGTAATAGAGGAGAGTAGGAATGAAATATTGAATTAATCTTCTTCTCAAACCTTCTACTCTATCTTCTTCCCCAATTCATCTCTTACTTCCCCAATTACTCTTCTCTACTCTCTCAATTCTTTCCCTACTCCCCAATTCTCTTCTTTACCTCCACCATCATCCTCCCCGCCAAGCCGGTCTCAGAGCGATCTCATCCTCGATGGCTGCGGTTCGTCCGGTTTGTTACAATTTGGTATCAGAGCGGCACGATCCCAGGGATCGGCACGCATATCATCTACCAACATCCGAGGCAACAAGCAACACAAGGCAACAGGCAACCACAAACCGAGGCAACAATCAACCACAAATCGAGGCAACAAGCAAAACAACCACAAACCGAGGCAACAAGCAACACAACCACGAGCCACATGGCATCAAGCAACCACAAACCGAGGCAACAAGCAACAACTGATGAGCAACCAGTGACTGGGCTCGAGCCAATCACTCCCAGCATTACTCATTATCACTGGAGGTATTATTCCCACCATTTATTCCAGCCTTCATACTCAGCATACCACTTGCCCTCAGTGAGACCTGGGTAAGAGGAGAAGACTATCATCAGTAGCATCCAACCTCAGCAATAGGGAAAACTAGAAACAATCGCTTCCAATTCAATACAAGAGACCCATACCTGATTGAGATGGCGGAAGGGACTAGGCTCAAGGAGATGAGTAAGCATATCAAGAGTATTGAAGAGAAGATGCAACTAATAGCGACTGAATGTAACCACTCCATAGAAGACAAGATGCAAAACTTTGGGGCAGAATACAACAAGAAGCTAGGAGCCTTAGCACAGCAGCTGGGGGAGATACAGCTTGAAGGTCAGCAAAGGCATGAAGCCCAGCAAATTGAGGCTGCCAAGAGACATGAACAGCTGATGAAGATGTTCAACTCACAACCCCACACAACCAAAGCCAGTCCTGGACCACCACTCCACATCAGAGATGACAGAGCCATGGGAGCTGAATTCCCTGGTAGTAGCACCAAGGTGCCCTTCAGGGAGGACAAAGGGAAGGGAGTGCTAACAAACCCCCATCTGAGGACGGAGTATGCTGCTGCTCAGCAAGTACCCAGACAACCCTATCATATGCCCTATCCTAAACTGGACTACCCCACTTTTGGAGGAGAGGAGCCTAGAGAATGGTTGAGCAAAAGTGAGCAATATTTTAGGCTGTACCAGATACCAGAGGAGCAGTGGGTGGAGGTAGCTACATTACACTTCACTGGCAAGGCACACAGGTGGAAGGAAGGATACCTCCTGGGTAGGCCTGAACTGGAATGGAATGAGCTTGTGGAGGCAGTTTGTAGAAGATTTGATGGGTCATCAATGAAAAAGCTAGTCAGGGAGTTCAACAAGCTGGAGCAGACCACTAGTGTGGAGTTGTACCAAGAGAAATTTGAGGATTTAAGAGCAAGGATGCTATATTTAAATCCTACACCAAGTGAGGAGCACTTCATTCAAAGCTACATTAGTGGGCTCAAGGAAGAACTTGTCCCCTTCATTGATCTATCCAACCCAACATCACTAGAGGAAGTGTATGAACAGGCCAAGCTACATGAGCAAGCTCTCACTGTGATGTGGAAGAAGCACAAGGCTCCTGGCAGAACCTTGAATGGACCCACCTCAGGGTCACAAGCCAGCAAGTTCCACAGCCAGAGGACACTGCCCAGAGCCCCTCCTTACAAGACCACCGAAGGGCCACCTCAAGCCCACAGACAACTAATAGAGCAAAGAAGGGCTGCGGGATTGTGTTTCAAGTGTGGGGAAAGATATTCCCCAGGACACCAGTGCCAGACCAAAACCCTCAACCAAATGGGTGGAGAGTCTGAGGTCGAAGAGGTGTTTGATGAAGGACTGCTGCAAGAAGAAGAAGAAGAAGAGCCACCTGAGCTGGAGGAGATTGGACATTCAGTCCATGCATTGAGTGGGAAGCCCCACAGGAGACCATTAAAGTGCAAGGTGAAGTTGGTGGCAAACCTTTGGTTCTATTGATTGACACAGAGAGCACCCACAGCTTCATCGACTTTCAAGTGGCTAAAGATTTAAAAGCAAATATGGCAGCAGCAAACCCCCTCATTGTAACTGTGGCAAATGGCCACAAGGTACTGAGTAAATTGAAGTGTGCAGACTTCAAGTGGGTTATGCATGGAGAGCCCTATCAAGCTGAATTGAGGGTGATAAGACTGGATGGGTCTAGCATCATTCTGGGCATCGACTGGCTGAGGAGATATGGGAGGGTGACTTTTGACTATGCCAACAACTCGGTTACCTTCACTAAAGATGGAAAAGTCATCACTGTAGAGGGAATCTCTGAAGGAGCTAAACTCGGAACCATTGGAGCTAAGCAGTGGGTAAGAGCTGGCATGATGGGCCACTGATGTGCTATAGCTCAGCTCAAGAGCTTCAAGGGAGGGAAGGAACTGCATGTACCAGAGGAAGTACAGGAGGTTGTGAAGAGGTATACACACCTTTTCCAGGAGCCTAAGGGACTCCCACCTAAGAGGGAGCACGACCACAAGATATCTCTACAACCTGGGGCTCAACCTGTAAACATCAGGCCCTACAGATTGAGCCACGAGCAAAAAGGGAAGTGGAGCAACAAGTTGTGGAGTTGATCAAGGCCAACTTCATACAAAGGAGTACAAGCCCTTATGCCTCTCCAGTGCTACTGGTAAAGAAGAAAGACCAGAGTTGGAGGATGTGCGTGGATTACCGACAGCTCAATAAAGCCACTGTCAAGGATAAGTATCCTATTCCCATTATTGATGATCTATTAGATGAGCTTGAGGGATCTAAATTCTTTTCTAAACTCGACTTGAGGTCGGGTTACCATCAAATCAGAATGCAGGAAGAAGATATAGGCAAAACTGCTTTCATGACACACGCGGGGCACTACGAGTTCTTGGTTATGCCATTTGGCTTAACCAATGCTCCCGCCACATTTCAATCCCTCATAAACGAGATCTTCCAACCTTATCTCAGAAGGTTCGTACTAGTCTTTTTTGATGACATCCTTGTTTACAGTAGGAGTTTGGTTGAGCATGTTACCCACCTAGAGATAGTGTTGAAGACACTGGAAGATAACCAGCTACTGGCCAAAAGGAGCAAGTGTTTCTTGGGGCAAGAGCAAGTGGAATACCTAGGCCACATCATTTCTGCTGAGGGAGTGTCCACTGATCCAGAGAAAATAGAGGCTATGGTCAAGTGGCCCAGACCAACCACCCTCAAGGAGCTAAGGGGATTTCTAGGCCTCACAGGCTACTATCGAAAATTCATAAGGGGGTATGGGGCTGTGAGTAAGCCACTCACTGAGCTGCTAAAAAAGAACAGCTTCAGATGGACCCAAGAGGCTCAGGAAGCATTTGAGAAGCTAAAGGTACTGATGACTACTGCCCCTGTACTTGCCATGCCTGACTTCAGCAAGCCTTTCTCAATAAAAGTGGATGCAAGTGAGATGGGCCTGGGAGCAGTTCTGTCACAGGAAGGAAGACCCCTAGCATACATCAGTAAGGCCATTAGCCCGAGGAACATGAGACTGTCAACCTACGAGAAGGAATTCCTGACCATTTTACTGGCTGTTGCTAAGTGGAAGCATTATCTAAGCCCTCAGCCATTCATCATAAGAACAGATCATGAAAGCTTGAAGCACCTTTTAGAGTAAAGGATCACTACAGCCATCCAACAGAAAGGGATGCTGAAGCTTATGGGTTTAGAGTACACCATCAGGTATAAGAAGGGAAAAGAGAACCAGGCTGCTGATGCTTTATCTAGGAGAGGTCCAGATGAAGGCAGCAGCCATGCCCTGGCTGCTGTGGTTCCTACCTGGGTAGAAGAACTTGGTGCAAGTTATGAGGGGGACTCGAAGGCTCAACAACTGAGAACTGCAACACTACTGCTACCAGGATCCCAAGGAGACTACACACATCAACAAGGAATCTTGAGGTATAAAGGGAGACTCTATGTGGGCAGCAATGGAGGTTTGAGAGCATCCCTAATTGAGCAAATGCACTCCTCAGCCCTAGGAGGGCACTCATGAGTGGACCACACTTACCACAGGATCAAACAATTATTCTACTGGCCCGGAATGAAGGCAGATATTGAAAAATAGATCAAATCATGTGTGGTCTGTATCAAGAACAAGGTGGACGGTACACCCTATGCGGGGCTCCTGCAACCACTCCAAATACCCACCCAGGCTTGGCAGTTGGTAAGCCTAGATTTCATTGAATCATTGTCTAAATTTGAGAATAGAGATACTATCCTAGTGGTAGTGGATAAACTGACCAAGTATGCTCATTTCATCCCTTTAACTCATCCTTACAATGCCATGGGAGTTGCCCGGGCTTTCCTAAACTCGATTTATAAGTTGCATGGTATGCCCGGGGGTATAGTGTCGGACAGGGATAAGGTGTTTACCAGCCAAGTATGGCAGGATTTATTCAAACTCTTGGGGGTCAAGTTGCACCTAAGCACAGCCTACCATCCCCAAACGGATGGCCAGACAAAGAGGGTAAACAGATGTTTGGAAACATACTTGCGGTGCATGTGCTCCCATCAACCCGGCAAATGGTCTAAGTGGATCTCCCTGGCTGAGTGGTGGTACAACACCAACCACCACTCCTCCCTAGGGATGACCCCATTTGAGGCTCTGTACGGGTACAAACCCCCGGCGCACCCTACTGTGAATCTGGGAACAGAGGTGAACCTCACCGTAGCAGAGTGGATGAGGGATAGAGAACAGATGCTACAGGAGTTGAGAGAGAGATTACGGGAGGCCCAGAACCGCATGAAACAGAACGCCGACCGAAGGAGGGTAGACAAAGAATACAAGGTAGGAGAAGAAGTGTACCTCAAGCTGCAACCGTACAGGCAAAGCAGCGTGGCAGTTCGCCGCAGTTTGAAGCTTACCTCGAAATATTACGGCCCTTATAAGATCTTGCAGAGAATCGGGCCGGTCGCTTACCGTTTGCAGCTGCCGGAAGATACCAGGGTGCATCCAGTTTTTCATGTGTCGCAGCTCAAGAAGGGAATCCCAACCGCAGGGCCAGACGCAAGGGTAGATCTTCAGGCCAACGAGGAGGGTCAGCTCTTAGCACAGCCGGAGCAGATACTGGACAGGAGGGTAGTGGAGGAAGGAACCCGAGCTCACTCTCAGGTTCTTGTAAAGTGGAGCAACTTAGATCCGAAGGAGGCCACTTGGGAGGATTGCCGCGTGCTCAAGGCGCAATACCCAGGCTTCATCCTTGAGGACAAGGATGATCGTAAGGGGGAGGGGGTGTAACACACGGCTTAGTAGAAGACCAACATAGCTAGTGTAGTGTAGCTCCAATGGCGAAAGAAATCGCCTGTGAGGGCCTTGGGGAGAAGAGAGTAGAGGGGGAAGCTTAGAGACGAAGGGAGAGAGAGAGTCAGAGCAATAAAAGAGGAGTCAGAGCGTCAGGGAAGTAGGTGAGACGCGACAGGGGAGAAGACATATCTGGAGACCTCGCGGGTGGAGCGGGCGAAGGCAGTAACGGGCGCAACCCGAGTTCGGTCACAGCTGGGAGACAGCACTGTAGATGGTCTAGGCCCAGTCCAGGCCCAGAAGCAAGTGTCGCTTTAGGCCCATCAGCAGCCCAGTAGTAAATAAACACAATGCTGGTTAGTACTTGTATTAGGTTACAATTACACAAGAGTCCGTTAGTAAGGCACATATAAATAGCAAGATGTAATAGAGGAGAGTAGGAATGAAATATTGAATTAATCTTCTTCTCAAACCTTCTACTCTATCTTCTTTCCCAATTCATCTCTTACTTTCCCAATTACTCTTCTCTACTCTCTTAATTCTTCCCCTACTCCCCAATTCTCTTCTTTACCTCCACCACCATCCTCCCCGCCAAGCCGGTCTCAGAGCGATCTCATCCTCGACGGCTGCAGTTCGTCCGGTTTGTTACAGGGTGTTTGGTCAAAAGCGGGTCCGCTCGGAGGGGGGGACGCAACAGAACGGGCCGTGGGAGGCGCCGCACTATGTTCGAGAGGATCGCCCAATTCGGGATCGGATTGGAAAAAATTAATTAATATTAACATTTTATATATTTTTTAAGCCTAGTTTTTAATTTATTTTATTATGTTTCTAACTTTAATATTTTTTATTGCAGTTAGATCTCAATCATTTAAATTATCTCTCTCTTTCTCTTTGACGGAATGAGTACGTCAAATACTCCAACACGCATGCTTGTTTATATAGATAATAAGAATGAATTTATTTTTTTTTGAGAACAAGGTAGCATGCTACCGCTTCATTCAATTGGTGGATGAACTTAACAACAAGACGAGACAGCTAGGTCTCTACCCCAAGAGGAAAAAAAAAAAAAAAAAAAAAAAAAAAAATCAAGGAGAGCAAAACAAGTTCCAGGTACCCCTCATGGACCTAATCTCCGCCACCAGGTGCCGCCCCGACTGTTTTTTGTCTTCGAAAATTCTCTGGTTTCTCTCCAGCCACAACACCCACCAGCTAATCGCCACGGTTGCCAGTTCCTTCCTCCCGAGTGAGCCCCTCTTGTCCGTGTACACTTTCCACAGCTTTGCCGGTGTCGCACAAGATCGAATCGACCCTTTGTTTGTTAGAACTCCAGACAGGATGTCCACCGAAAATTGGCAGCTCAAGAAGAGGTGTTCCGCGGTCTCGACCTCGTCGTTGCAGAACACACATCTCCCCTCCCCGCTCCATCCCCTCTTCATGAGAATGTCTGCCGTTAGAACCCTATTTCGAAGGACCAGCCAAACAAAAATCCTAACTTTGAGAGGGATCCTGATCGACCAGAGCTGCACAAAACGTCTATCATAAACGCCTCCGTCTTGTAGGAAGATATATAGGGATTTGACGGTAAACCTCCCTGCTATGTCCCACCTCCATCTGATCTCGTCTTGGCCGTCCGAAATAGAAATAGCACTCAACGCCTCTCTAAGGTGAGCGACACACGCCCTGTCTGCATGTGCTTGGGGGGTGTAGCCCACCAGCAATTTGCGCCACTTCCACCCCCTAACACCCCAGCACTCCCTAATCCTGACGTTTCTATTTCTGACATTGTTGAAAATGCCCGGATAGTCAGTTCTGAGAGGTGTTTGACCGAGCCAAATATCATTCCAAAAATCTACTATGTGTCCATTCCCTAAAACGTAGGCAATGCCACATTTAAAAACTTCCCTAGTCTTAATAACGCTTCTCCACCAGAATGACGCTGGTCAGAATGACACCCCTTCCTTAAGAGGCCTCCTTCGTGAGTAATATGTCCCTAAAATGAACGGTCTCCACAAATTTTTCTGTTCCGTCAGCAGTTTCCACCACCATTTGGCAAGAAGAGCAATGTTCATATTCTCTATGTCGAGAATGCCCAACCCGCCGTCCTTTTTGCTCCTGCAAAGAACATTCCACTGTACACGGCACTGTCCCCCCTTAATCAATGTCCCTCCCTTCCAGAAGAAAGCCCGTCTCCACGATTCAATGCGCCGGATCACCCACTTTGGTGCTTTGAAAATCGAAAGGTAGTACAGAGGTATGTTTGTCAACACCGAATTCACCAGGACTAGCATTCCTCCTTGCGACAGAAGTTTGGCTTGCCACCCTTCGATACGTTACTCAATCTTATCCAGCATATTCCACCAGTCTTCCTTCCGCGGCTGCCCTTTTGAAAGAGGTAGCCCAAGGTATCGAAGCGGTAATGACCCCATTTTACAACCTAAAATCCCAGCAAGCCTCTCTCTCTGGCCCACTCGATTACCCGTATAAAAAACTTCGGTCTTGTTCCTGTTGATTTTCAACCCGGATGCCCACTCAAAGAGATGCCACACAAATTGAAGGTTTCTGGCCTGCCTTGCCTTCACCTCACAGAAGAAAATAGTGTCGTCTGCGTACTGAATAAGGGACACTTTGGTTTCAGCAGTCGGTCCAACGCCTGAAATCCACCTACTCTGTACCGCTTTGGCCGTCATTCTCGCCAGCCCTTCAGTCACAAGTAGGAAGAGATAAGGGGACAGCGGGTCACCCTGCCGAAGACCCCTCCTTGTCTTAATCCATTTGGTCGGTATCCCGTTAACCAGGGCAGCAACCTTGGCGTTGCAGATGCATTGCTCTACCCACCCGCACCATCTCCGATCCGCCCCTAACCACGTCATTACCTTTCGTAAGAAATCCCAGCTCACTATATCATACGCCTTTTCAAAATCTGTTTTAACACCCATACAATTTTTCTGACCTTTAAAGCTCCAGTTCATCACCTCACTAGCCGTAACATAGGAATCCAAAATCGATCGCTTCTTGAGGAACGCGCCCTGCCCCGGGGAGATAACCGCGTCCATAACCTTTTCCAGCCTATTTGCCAGCACCTTAGATATAATCTTCTGCACCCCATTGATAAGACTGATAGGTCTAAATTCGTGTGCTGCCGCAGCTCCCTCCTTCTTGGGAATGAGACAAATGTACGAATAGTCCAGCGGTCCAGAATTAAGGTAACCATCAAAGAGCTCCCGAAACATGATCATTAGGTCATCTTTTATTGTCCCCCAGAACTTTTGATAAAAGCGCAGGTTAAAACCGTCCGGTCCTGGTGCTTTGTCGCTACCCAATTGAAACGTCTCCTTCCTCACCTCTTCCTCAGTGAAGGGAACCGACAGATTATTAGGGTCGGGGAATGATTTACTGCCAAAGAAATGGCCCCACTCCCCAGTCCAGGAACTGTCATTCCGGTTCGTAGCGTACAGCTCCGCGAAGTACCTGTAAAAGTGATCTCTCTTATCCTCTTCCCTGGAAAGCGTCGTACCATTCTCCACGACCACATTTATGGTGTTTGCACGTCTTCTAGCATTTGCCACCGCATGAAAAAATTTGGTGTTCCCATCACCATTTTTGAGCCACTGTTGTTTAGACCGAGCTTTCCAGAGAGACTCTTCATCAAGTACAATTCCTTTCAACTTCGCTTTCAAAAACAGGCGCTTCTCGAATTGTTGAGGTGAGAGATCACACTGCTCTTCCCGGATATCCAACTGTTGAATCTCTTCTAAACACTCCTTCTTGGCAATCGCAATACTGTAGAAGCTTGATTGACACCACTCTTTGATTCTTTTACGACAGTGCCTGAGCTTAGCGTTAAACGATAGCACCCCGTTAGCTTTACGCGGTGTTTCCTTCCACCAAATTGGGAGCCTATCACAAAAATCCTCCCGGAGCAACCACATCTCCTCGATCCTAAACATCCGGTTGCAAACCTTGTCCCTCGTGTTGAGCAAGATCGGAGAGTGGTCCGACGTTAATCTCGGTGCCACCGACACCCTAGACAGGGGAAAAGCCTGGTCCCATTCAGTGGAAATTAGGAATCTGTCGAGTCTTGCCAGCGTAGGGGAACGCTGCATATTAGACCAGGTGAAGTTCTGATTCACCATAGGTAGGTCAATCACCTCCAGCTTGTTAATGAGATCTGAGAACATACCCATAAGCCGTCTGCTCCACCTCCTACCTCTTCTTTCATGGTCGCTTCTGGTAAGGTTAAAATCTCCACAAATCACTCAGAGCCCAGCACACTCTCTTCTTTCCCATCCTAGGTAGGTGGTCCATATACGTTTGTCAGGAAAAAGCACGTACCATTGCTGATACATTTAAGTCGAACAGTAAGAGAGTAATTACGCACAAGCACAACAGAGCACGTAAAGACTTTAGAACTCCAACACGTAACAATACCCCCGGAAGCTCTAACGGACTTGACAAAATGGCACTTATCCACACACGTGCCGGCGAAAGAGCGGAGGAAGGACCGAGAAACCGACTCCAACTTAGTTTCTTGAAAGCAGAGAACCGCCTTCTTAAATTTATTAACTACAGACTTGACCAGGCTTCTTTTACCCTGGTCATTGAGACCCCTAACGTTCCAACTACAAACTTGAAGCATTACAATAAAACACCACACCCTCCGTACCGCAACATGACACACAACCTACTTAGGACGTCGTCTCCACGAAATCACTGAAACTTCGGGCATCATTGTCGGTGAGTTTGATGCCGCATAGGACCCCTTTACGTTTAATCAACTCCAAGTCCCCCAGGGCAGTGCCAACGGCCCCCTCTCGCGTCAACTCTCGCGCGCCCGACCTGACCGAAGCCCGCTTAGATCGCAGCGTCTTCCCCTCCCTTTGTGAGGTCTTCTGCGCCATGGCCTTCTCGAGAGCCCCAACACTCCCGCTTCCTGCAAGGCGAGCGCACCTCTTAGGCGAATATGAGACCCCCGCGGATAGGCCCGTCCCACCCCAAACTTCAGATTCCAGTTCCTCTGCCCCCTTGGTCCTACCCCGATCCCCTCCAGAGAGAGTCGCCAGCCCGCAGATCTCCGCCCAAACCCCGATCAAGTTCGCCTCCATCGAAGCTACCTCCGGCACGCTACTCACCCCCTGCTTTGATACCTCCACCGTCCGTTGGACCACCCACAGCGGCCCACCCGCAACCGAGTCCGCCCACTTCCCACATGAAGTAGGGAAATCCAAGAGGCTGGGCCCAAACAAGGCCAACCGCAACTGCCAATAGGGAGAAGAGAGCTCGGCCCACGGTCCCTTCAGAACGAGCCTGATGGGCCTTGCACCCAAGGGTTCACCCTGAACCTGGGGCCCATCCAAGTTGAGCCCAACACCCGCCACAGCCCACCGCCCAGCAACAAACGCCCAAGTGCCAAACACCTCCACCCTGGCTACCACGATTGCTCCAACGCACCTCGAAATCAACTTCGATGCACCTACACCCTCCCGCTACGTCCCCATACACCCAACCCGACACCCACCTACCTCTGTCACCCCCCCCTCGAAGCACCCCCCCTAGCATGTAACCCCGCCAACTTTGCGATTACTCCACCACCCGAGCGCAGCTCGGATTCAGGTCCAGAAATGGGAAAACCCCCCCTAGACAGCCACCGTCACCCCCGAAGACCTCACCACCTTCACTCTGGACACGATTCGAAAACTTACCAGAAGAGATCACCCAACGCTTCCCGAAGCCGCCCTTTACCCCCGACACATCTGCCACCTCCACAGTGTTGTTGACGCGCGACTTGCTGACGTCCCCCAATGGCCGTACACGTACCCCGATGCAGTTTCCTTCTCCGTCGCCAGACTTCTCGCGATTCGCGTCAGCGATGGACCACCCACCGGGAGGCCTCGTCGGAGCAACGGTCGCCTTCGCCAACTTAGCAACCCTCCTACGGCGATCTCGAATTTCCGAGGAATCCCACGAGTTGCTAAGGTCGGTATCCGCACCCGCTCCGGCGACAGTAGCATCAGCCGCTTCCTCCGCTCTGTCAACCCACCTCGCTAGCTGCCTCCCCTCCGGATCCGTTTGATCACCACCCTCGTTTGGGTCACCCCCCGCGAATGGGGTACCCCTGTCGTCTTCCCCGAAAGGGGCCCTGTTAACAATGGCCACCCTAATATTCAAAATGTGATCGCCCAAGGTAATAAAGAGGTTCTCCGGGATGTCGGCCGGATCATCTACCGCCACCTGGCACTTAAAAGCGTTGAAATCCAAGATGTTTCGACTGGCATCATCGCTGCGGAGGTACCTTCCGAAGCCACTTACGATCGCCGACACCCTATACTCGGTCCAACACTCGAAGGGTAAATTAATAAGCTCAATCCATACCTTATAGGTTAACCTTGATCTAACCGCATCTCTGTAGGGGTTCCAAACAAAGCATCGGAGCCGGCAATGCCCCAGACGAACACCCTCCCTACGGATTAGAGTCTCCAACTGCGCCCACTGGGGGAGGAAAATCACATAGTCCCTCTCTCGGTACTTGGTGATTAGAAAGTCGTTGGAAAACCCTCCGAAACGCTCCGCGAGATCGTTTGCGATCAGGCCCTGCGGGTAGTGACCAAGGTTAGCATTACCCATGGGTGTTGCGAGTACCGCCCGCCTTCCTTGCTGCTGGCGCATGTAGAACCCCTCCGAGAGGGGGATAAAAACTTTCGCCGAGTGTGGTCTAAACCTGTTGGTACCCTGCATCTTGTTCCTCACCGGCTCCCGGCAGTCGCGCGAGTAGTGACCGGTCCGCCGACACCGGATGCACCTCACCGGATCTCTACACTCTCGAGCCCAGTGATCAGGGGCAAGGCATCTGAAGCAATTGAACCACCGAGGCCGTCTCACAGAAGAAGGCGCAGTCACCCTCACCGAATGATGGCCCTGCACTCTCCGTTTCGCCGAGAAGTTCTCACCATTCCGCTTGCCCGGCAGTAGAAGTGTCTCTTTATAGGATCTCTTCCCGCTACGAGCCACGAAACTGGAATCCCCCTCAACCCCCGAGTTCTCCTTCCCACCAGTCTCCCATGACCCCTTCTTGTCAACACCAGCCTCTACCCCATCTCTCCCAGATGACTTGACAGAAGCGACTGGACAACACCTGGTTAAGGGTCTGCCCATCTGGTCCGCCCACGAGACCTTTCGACCGTATCCATGTAATCCCGTCGACTTCCTATCAACCTCACCCCCCCTCCAGCCCTTCTTGGACTCAGGAACAAGCCCACCTCTACACGCACCACCCTTCTCGTTAAACTTCAGCCGAGGATACGTCTGGGGAGATTCTCTTCTACGCTCCTTCACCTGCCACCCATCCACTCCAGCACCACTTCTACGAATGGTCTTCTTGAGAGATTCCTCAGGTAGCAGACCCTTTCCTTGTCTTTTCCCCAAAGGACCCTCAGGTAGCAGACCCTTTCCTTGTTCCGATCCCCGCTCTCTCATCTCCCTGTTGAGCTGATCTTCAGGTAATTACTAAGAATATATTCCTTGTAGCGAAAGCTACTGATCAATGATGGCGCCTACGGCCTCGGTTAAAGTAGGGGATATATCAAGCAATTCCCTCAGGTGAAGGGTTTGTGGGGAGCGTTGGATGGAGTCGGTGGAGATGTAATCCTCGAGAATCGGATGGTCCAGATCCATCTCCGAGCTCAGCCCCGCCATGGCCATGGCTACTCACACGAGGACGAAGACGACGACGACCACGTAGACGACGACCCTTTCCTTTTTTCGTTTTTTTCGTTTTTGAATATATATATAATAAGAATGAAATTGTAGCCCATTTCAGTCAATTTTAACACTGATTTTTTTTTTAAAAAAAAAAAATCTAAAGAATTTGATGGATGTTCGACTTAAAGCCAAATAGATCAGATATCGTTTGCGAGGCGAGCACGATGGCAGACTCGGAGTATAACATTGAGAATTGTGAGATTAGACTTGTCACGATAAATGCTCAGTACTAGAGAAGAAGTTGAATATTTGATTGAAACAGAATTTTTAAATCAAAATTTTTAATTCGAAAAGTTTTCAGATCAAAATCAAATTGTCTAAAATAGTTTAATTTAACTTGGTGGGGTTTTCGGTTTGGTGCCCAGACCATGGTTTCAACATGATCCTGGACCAAATCTATTTGAACGAAGGGCTATGGGCCGGTCCACAGTGTACTTACTCCTTACGGGCCCAATTAACCGAGTCTAATCCCCGGGCGTTGCTAGTCAAATTCTACGCCGGTGCTGTACAACAGCCGACCAACCAGAAGTTTCCTTTTCTTCCCTTCCCTTTCTGAGTTCTCTCTCCTAAATCCAAGAAACCCCCTTTCCATGGCTTCTCTCTACCGGTAAACACCAACTCCTCTCATCATCATCATCATCATTTTATTTTTATTTTTATTTTTATTTTGGGCTCAACGAATTAAGAATGGATTTTGGATTCGATTCAGGTGCGGCGAGTGCGGGGCCGAGCTGAACCTGAGCGGGGCCCACCTCTACCCGCCGGGCACGTACTTCGAGGCCGGGGACAAGGGGACGCTGTCCTTCTCCTGGATCGACGAGTCCAAGTTCCGGTTCGCGAAGGAGAGCCGGTTCGTGCCCTTCTTCGAGACGCGCGACTACTGGGGACTCCACCGCCACCGCACCCGCATACTCTGCGACGCGTGCGGCCGCCTCCTCGGCCACGTCTACGACGACGGCCCCCCCCTCATGCAGGGCCACGGCCAGTTCGGCTTCGGACCGAGCCAGGCCATTCCGCGCCGCCCCAGGTACCGCTTCAAGATCAAGGCCCTCAACAACAACGCTTCTCCTCTTTCATGAGAGTTTTTCCCTTCTTGTGGGAAACTTGCTTTCTCGTGTACTGGAGATCGAATCATTCACTTCGATTATTGCGATCGATGTTTACTGATAAAGCATTTGAGGATTTGAGCTAGTATAATAAAGTGTCTGTACGATCGAGTCGTAATGTCTTTTAGTTTTGCTGGATCAAAACTATAATTTCGACAACTCAAGACTTGTTTTGATGTGACTATTTCTTTTGCATTATATCGGGTATGTCTCTTGTTGAATATACTTTCCATGCCCAGTTAAACTTTCTATTGAACTCTTTCGTGAGATTGTCTTTTACTGTTAAAGTTATTTTATAATTTTTTGTGATTAAAATTATAGTAATATGTTTTTTTTTTTTTTTAGAGAAAAAAATAGCTAGCTATCTGCTTCATTCAAAACGAAAATGAACTAAGCAACATGAGTGAGACAACTAGATCTCTCGAAAAAATGCAAAAAAAAAAAAAAAAATGTTCGACGCTTAACAAGGTGCTAGACGATGAGAAAATACTCTGGAAATCTCGCGCTAAACTTAGATGGCTGAAGGAGGGAGACGGAAATACTAAATTCTTTCACGCATACGCCAACGGTAGAAAGCGTTGCAATCAGATAGGTACGATCGAAGATGAAGATAGAATCTTCAGCTCGGAAGAGAATAAGAAGCCGTATTTCTTGCGGAAGTTAGAAAGTTAGGCTTAACAAGGATTACACATATGAAATACTCATATTACTCATATTTCATATGAGTTAAATGTTTTTTGTGTGACATATGTAGTTGTTTGGGTTGTTACCAATTCTATAGCAAACACCTGTACACAGAAGGGTTTTTTTCATGTACTAGAGAGCTTTTCAAGGAAGATGTGCATTGTATCTGACAATTTACATGGCGGAGTACATTTGCTAATGGAAAAATTGCTCTCTCATGTTAGAGGATTTCACTTGAATTGCTTTGGAAAGTAGCAGTTTTTATACATTTTTGTATTGGTGAGCTCACAACTAGCAATCCATTGAGCTAGCTCTGCTGGTTTTTCATTTTAACTCAGCTTGCATTTTGAGTTTTGAGATTTGTATTATTGCTGTGGTTAAACTACAGTAGTTCTTTGCAGTAAAACCTACTATCAGACCTGTATGATAGCAGGAGATATCAAACGTATCCAGATTTGCGACATGCGGTCTAAATTTGCCCTTTTTACATCCTTGCCGCCACTGTCGGATCCTGCCACCACACATCTGCACCATCCTGGCCAACCGCCGTGATTCCACATCCAGTGACCTGTGCCACTTCGGGCTCAAAGATTTGCATCTTGCTACTGTTCACTATCTAAAAGCCACACAGTGAGAAACCATCATATGGATTAACTTTTTAACGCACTAGCGCAACACAGCTTGTTCAACTAATCTAGTAATGAAAGAAACGTTTGAAACTTTTCTTTTTTTAAAAAAAAAAACCAATAAAATGCAAAAGTGAGAATTGCAAAATTTAAAAATTTATACAAAATAAAAGAATATTGTATATTGGGTGCGGATCAAACAGAGCTGAATCCGACTCCAAATTCTTCAATGTTCACCCGGGCCGAAAATGGGTCGGAGGTACTGCCCGGCCCCGAATCCGGACCGTGGCCTCGTAACAGGAGGAAAATAGAACGAAAACGTAGTAATGAGCGGAACGAAACCATGGCCCATCGAACCCTCGCCCGAACCCTCGCGATCGCGCCCAAAATCCCCCTCCGATCCATCCACGAAGGACCCGACACCATCGACGAGCTCCTGGATCGCCACCTCGTGAAGAAGAAGAAGACGACGACGAGCCACGGCGGCGGCGGGGACGAGGACGGCGACGACGAGGAGCTCGCGCTGCGGCGGCGGCGGCTCACGAGCACGCGGCGCGAGGCGCTGGCGCTCTACCGCGACGTCCTGCGCGCGACGCGCTTCTTCGCGTGGCCGGACGCGCGCGGCGTGCCCTGGCGCGACGTGCTCCGCGCCAACGCGCGCCGCGAGTTCGAGGAGGCGCGCTTCGAGCGCGACCCCGAGGTCGTCGCCAAGCTCCTCATCGGCGGCCGCGACGCCGTCCAGAAGGCCCTCGACAGGCTCGTCGACGCCAGCAAGAAGATGGCCGAGGCCGAGGCCGAGGCCCGGGATCGGAGCGGAGGTGGGAGGTGAAGTGAAATCGAAACCCTAGATCGAGCGAAGAAGGGTGAGATCCCTAAAACTTTCCTTCTTTTTTTTTTTTTTTTTTTTTTTTTGCCGTTTTTTGGGGGCAAAGTTGTTGTTTTTGTAGACGTTTTTATGTGATGGAATAATAACAAATGTGTAGAAATTTGTTTGTTCATATTTGATTGGTAGGTTAATTATACTTTTTGGATGGGTTGGGTGAGTAATTGGTGTGAGACCTGATACTAGCTTTTCTCATATGAGCATATAGCATTAGAATTATGTCTATGAATAGCATCTTTGCTATTCATATATCGAAGTTTTTTTTGTGTGTGTAATTGTTTTTTTTTTTGAGAGTAAGGCAGCATGCTGCCGCTTCATTCAATACGTGGATGAATTTAGCAAAGGGTGGGGACAACCAAAGGCTGCAGGAAGCAGCGGCCCCGAAAAAAGGGTGTGTAATTGTTCTGTATAATATAGTATATGTCTCTATTTATAGTTCCCTTGTTTTAAAAAATCTTAAGCACAACATTCTTATGCCTCAATATAGTAACTAATCCGTTTGCAACTTCAGCATGCTTTATTTCATTGTAGATGTAGATGTCACAGGAACTTCTGATTTAAACCAAGTTTCAATATAAACTCACTCTAGCAGACCATGTACAACTTAAACAGCTTCCCATTTTAGAATTCAACCTTGCATTCCTGGAATACTGTTTTCTTTCTTTCTTTTTTTTCATCATTACAATCCCAAATGAAATCAATTCCTTGGTTGTGGCCACAAAAGCAATAGTGCTAAATGATGCATGTTTGTCTTACTTTGCTCTATGTTTAACAATATCAGGATTTATAGAGGTGCTCAGAAATTGCTTTCCCTGGTGCAGAAGCCACTCTGTTTCTTCTTGTCATTTTCATGTTCTACAGCTTTGCCTGAATGTCATATATCTATTCATCAATAACATCTCTTGTATATCCAGACTCATTACTGATATGCTTCTAGCACCAACTTCGTACTTTTTATCGCTGTCGCTGGAACAATCACCAGTAATCGCCACAACAACATGAACCCTCGGAGAAGTGATGATAAACTCTTGTATCCCCAACAATAATCTCCCTTCCCGAGGATTCGGATGTCAACTTAAGCGCATGGTGGCAATGATTGCATATTCTCACATTCTTCTTGACTAGTATGGGGGTTCCAATTTCTGTGGATATCAAACCAAACACAACTGCTAGCCTCACACTGTGCTTTTTGGCCAATGTTGCCTTCTTTTCTCCAGCTCGAATCAGATCAAACACTACCTTGTCATTCCTTGCATTTTCCCCTATCAATCTTGATAAAATATCGGACACTTCGTGTATCTTATTACTCTGGACGTGCGATCTATCCTCGTTGACGAAACTATATGTCTTATTCTGAAGCTCAACTAGGCTTTTAGCAGTCGTCTTCTTCAACCCTTTATCCTTCATCGACGATCTCACCCTCTCTACATCCTCCCACCTCCCAGCGTCTGCATACATGCTGGATAGCAGGACGTAGCAGCCCGTGTTATCATGCTCCGATTGAAATATGCGCTCAGCAGCGTATTCCGCCATTTCTATGTTATCATTGTTCCTACTTGCTGTTAACAGAGATCCCCATATTCGTGCTGTCGGGGCCAACGGCATGCCCTCTATAAACCCTAGCGTCTCTTTAAGATCTTTGGTGCGGCCTAGGAGATCAACCATGCATCCATAGTGCTCGATTTGGGGTGTTATACCGTATTCTTGTTCCATGGAATTGAGGTACATCCACCCTTCATCTATCAATCCAGATATACTGCAAGCAGTTAGTACCGACACGAAGCTACTCCCGCTTGGCTGCAACCCACTCGATTTCATAGCAGCGAACAAGTCAAATGCGGTCCTTCCGTGCCCGTGAATTCCGTATCCCATAATAATCGTATTCCATGATATTATATCCTTGCATGCTATTCTGTCGAACACCTCTCTCGCACTCTTAAGATCACCGCATTGTACGTACATATATATGATCGAATTCAGCAGCAGAGTACTGTCGCCATAACCTGAACGAACAACATAACTATGTATTTGCTTCCCGTGGCGAAGAGATTCTATCTCTCCATAAGAAGGTATTACAGTCGACATCGTAAAGACGTCTGGTTTTAGAGGCTCGTTCTGTAAGTCGATGAAGAGTTGCAAAGCTTCTCCATACTTCTCATTCTGTACATAAGCCGCAATCATGGTGTTCCATGATACCAAACTCTTTTCCTGCATCTCATTAAATAGTATTTCCGCAGATTTAACTTTCCTGCATTTTCCATACATCTCAGTTAACGCAGTCCCGAGAACCAGGTGAGGAAGGAACCCTCTTCTTATTGAAAACCCATGAATGGTTTCTCCGCGAGACAAACTCTCCATTTGAGCACAAGCGTTTAGCAAATTCACCATCGTGACCGTGTCTGGATCTGTTTTCTCCTCCCGCATCTCTCTCACGCAATCAAATGCTTCGTCGGGTTGATCGTTCAGAGCATACCCACCAATGAGAGTATTCCATGCAACGACATTTCTCAGAGGCATACCGTCGAACAATGCCCGGGAATAAATCATGTTACCACATTTGCAGTACATATCAAGAAGTGAAGTTTGAACTCTGATATCATTTTCGAGCTCGTGCCTCATCGCATGCCCATGGATTTCCCTCCCTTGCTTAGATAACAACTCCATAGAACACGCCGCGAGAGCACCCATGATCCCAATCCTATCATGCTTAATCCCTAGAACTTCATTCAACTCTCTAAAGCACAATAACGCCGTCGACGCCTCTCCATTGGAAACATAGCCATCGATCATCGAATTCCACGATACAGGATCTCTCACCGGCATTTCCTCAAACACCCTCTTTGCATCATTAATAAACCCAAACTTCGAGTACATGGCAATGAGGGAATTGCAAATGAAAAGATCTGAATCCAATCCAATCTTGAGTGCCCTCCCGTGGGCTTTTAAACCATCATCGCGCCCCGACAAGGCAGTGCAGGATTTGATAACGAAGGGGAAGGTGAAGTTATCCGGTGGGACATTCGCGACGCGCATCGCGTAGTAAAATTCGAGAGCTTCTTCGTAGAGTTCAGCATCAGTGTACCCTCTGATCATGAGGTTCCACAAAAAGGCATCATGTTTCTTCTTCTTCTTTTTCTTTGTGCTGCGGAACAGCGATAAGGCTTCGTCCATGCGACCGGATTGGATGTAGGAGAAAAGGGTTCGCGCGACGAAGGCATTATTGGTTTGTTTGGATAATGTTTTTGATGTGGATGAGATGTTGGTGGAGTTGTTGCAGAAGCATGGGAGACAAGCTGTGGCCATTGCCACTATATATATATACACAGACACACACACTAGAAAAGGTGTGTGGAGTGAGTGAGTGTTGTATATATAGAGGATGCATTATCCAGATAGGGACTGCAATACACAGCCATACAGTTTGCGTGGGAATTACTACTTACACGTTGCAGGTTTTAAATGTTTGAATTTTGGGTCGGATCTTATGGAGAAGCCAACTAAATCCAAAAAGTTTTTATCATTTTTTTTTAAAATGTTAGCTTATTATAGGGGTGGCAATCCAACTCGCTGTTCGCGAACCAGCTCGTGTTCGGCTCAAAAACGCTCGATTAGTAAACGAGTCGAACACGAACCGAATTTTCCAGCTCGTTTAATAAATGAGCCAAATATGAGCTGGGATTAGCTCACTCGTGTTCGACTTGATAAAAGCTCGAATATATATATATATATATATATATATATATATATATATATATATATATATATATATATTATTATTATTTAGATTTTAAACTATTAATTTTTTATTAATTTAATTATTAGATTAAAATTTTATTTTTTTTAATTTTTTTCAACTTTACACTTAATAGTAGGAATCAAACTTGTTATTCGCGAGCCAGCTCATATTCGGCTCGTTAATAAACGAGCCGAACACGAGCCGATTCTTTGAGCTCGATATTTAAACGAGTCAGCTCGTGTTCAGCTCGTTTATTAAACGAGCCGTACACGAGCCGACCCAGCTCGCTCGTGTTCGGCTCGTTGACAGTCCTAGCTTATTAGCCCTTAGTATTTAGCTTTTCTTTGTTATATATAATAAAATAAAAGTTTCGGAATGGCCCAAAGTATTTTAAGAAATTCCACCCACCATAAATTTTATTCTATTTGAGAGTTCACTTTTTCCACACAAATTTACATAAATTCACCAATTACATAAATAAATGCACCAAATTGATGCTCAGAAAACACCAAAGTATGCAGTGCAATTTCCATAATGGAGAGTAGGTAAGTTGAAAATGAAACAGGATTTTTGTGGAAGGTAATTGTTGCTCCCTTTCTTTGCTTGAACATCGATGGATTTGATGGCTGGTTGGTTTAGATAAGCGTACTTGCTTTTAGTCCACCTGCACCCGAGAAGAACATAAAAAAATAAAACACTTTGTTTAGTCCATTTGTAGACATTATTAAACAATGTTTATATATAGATACATGATGATCTACAGAGAATAACGTATCCGGAACAAATCCCTCTGTTTGAGGTGGTTGTATACGTTACTCAAAACCTATGCCACTAAAAATATGCTCATGCGGATTCGTTAATCAAAGAGTCTAATCTCAAGCACTTTGGTTAAATAATGAAAGTAAAGACTTAAAAATTAGTGTCATAATATTTTGAAATATTTGTAAGCATCATAGAATCCAATGATTTAAAAATCTGTTTATTGATCGAAAATACTGCAGGGTCACAAATTAATTAATTACTGTTTCAACTAATAATTTGATCACTAGATTAAATAATATCAGTATGAGCACTGAACACTTATTAATAAAGGCATCTTTGAAGTGTTGCCGTTGTACCTAAGTATACGCTGTTTAAATTAAGTAGAAAATAAAGTAGAATATATACTTGAATAATATAGTTTAGAATAATGGCGAGTGGTAAGGAATTAAACTACCAGTCCTTGATCCCAATCCTCAGCTCCTTGTTGTTGCCATCGCCCCCCTCCGGCCCTTCCTCGTCAATGATCTCTCTCAGTAGCTCCTCGAATCGCCTGAAATCTTCTTCCTGCTCTCATCATCCTCAAAGAATTAATTTCATACGAAATCAATCATGTTATCTTATCTTATATAAGATGATGTTATACAGAAAAGGCTAAACAGTAGAATCAAAGAAACTTTGGATCAATTAATTAGAGATCAGAAGAAGCTAAGAATGATCATCGATGATCTTGCCTTGAGAGCCGTAGCTCTGATTCTAGCAGCGGCCTTTTGCGCCGCGAGAAGGTGCTCCTCCTCCACCATCTTCTTCCTCCGCCAGAAGCGATCGATCTCCTCCTTTGTTTTGCTCTTGACGACGACGATCTTCCGCGGCGCTGTCGGCAGAGTTGATGGGCACGATCTCTTCCTTTGCGCCATCGTTGCTTCCTCCGTTTGCTTTTTTTTTTTTTTTTTTTTGCAACCTCTCCTCCCTCTTTTATTTCTCCTCCTTGAGTGCAAGAAAACCTATATCGATCTGAAGCAACAGCAATGCAAACCTAACGTCCCGAGAAAGACAAAAGGAGTACTCCCCTCTAAGACTTCCTGTAGTCAGTCTCCTATCAATTTTTTTTTTTGTTTTTTTTCCCTCGGTCTTGTTGTGCTTATCTTCCAAGTTTGGTCATCGTATGTTAGTCCACTATGGCAAATTGGGACCTACCACTAATTTCCTGAGCAGGTGGGTGGGGTGGTCCATTAATAAGCTGGTAAAATAGTACAATACTAATTAACTAGTATAATAATTCAAGCTATATTAGAAATAGGGCATAACAAGTAATATTTTTGCCACTGTTATGAGATGTTGATAATTTTTTATTTTTTGAAAGTGAAATCTTAAAATTTAATAAATAGTTGATGCAATAATATAATCCAACAAATAAATTAATTACAAAAATAAACTTAACTATAAAAATTTTATAAATATTTTTATAACCACCGCTCAATGTTGATATTATTATAGCCTGCTTAGTTTGTAACTTTTCTATTGGGGAAAGCAATTCTCTTTTGTTAGAAATGTACACAACGGAAAATGGAAAACACCCTCACCACTGCTTTTCACCGGAATTACACACCCTATATTCATTCCTCTTTAAGAAATTTTTATTTAGGAATATCTAATATATACCTTACAAAACTTTAGAAACATCTAGTACACTCCTGATGGATCAAAATACCCTGATTAATTTTGAAAGATTCTTTCAAATATCTCCAATCAAAAATAAAAAAAATGATTATATAAGCAAAAGCCCCAATTATTTAAATAGAATAACGTTTTAATTAAACTTTCAAGTAATATTTACAGAATTAATTGAATAAAGGAAATAAAGATTGAGAGAGAAATTAAAAATAGGACAAGAAATACTGATAGCAACATGACCATCCATCACTGCAAGCATAAAACAACTGTAATTCCATTACAATCTAGTGGACATGGTGTGGTGGTGGTGAGTATCATTTCATACCAAACTTTATGCCACAACAACAGATAATGCTTCAGATAAAAGATTTTTTGTGTTGAAAATGTAACATTATAAAAGAAAGTTTCAGAGGAAAAAAAAGAGAGAACTGCGTATATATACTTATTATACTACATATTCATTGTCAGAGAGTCGTGTAGCTTCAAAGAAACATACAGCTCGAGTGTGAATCTTCCACACGGGAAGAACATGTTTTTAATTGATTTGGCTTCTTCTAATAATAATGAAATTAATTGTTGAGTACCACTAATGCATGTAGTAAAGAATCAACAGTATAGCCTCCAAACAAAAGACTCAACCTTCATTGTACACCTTTTTTCCTCTTACTGGCCTGCAAAACCCAAAAAAAAAAAAAAAAAAAAAAAAAAAAAAAAAAAAAAAAAAATCGCATTACTCAGAGAGGATCATAAAAGCAGCAAAGATGGCAAACTATAGGAAAGTAATTGTAGCATTAGGCAAACAAAAAAGAAGGCTGCTTTTGTAACAAAACATGAAACTTAAATTTAATCCGGAGTCTTAACTACACAGCTAGTGTACTTATAATTTCAGGAGGGAAAAGAAATCCTCACCAGTGTCTGTTTATCCAAATGCATCTTTAACATTCAGCAGGTCAATAAAACAATAAAAATAATTTAATTTTAATTCCACTACGACGGCAAACAACACTGAGCAGTTGAGCATACATAGGGCACCCACTTTACTTCCCCACAACATGCACCCACTTCAGATCCTGCTTTATAAATCTAATGTCCACTTCTGTGTACTTCAGGCAACTAAGGACATTTAACAGTTTGTGCAGGCTTTCGTGAAAATTGGTAGTACGCAAATTTTAGATCTAGAGTAGTATAGAAAGTGATGAAAACATCATACATACAGATGATGCGAAAGAAGCTAATAGAATGACAGTATGAAATAGGAAAAGCAAGAACATTAACTAAACCTGTTATTTTACCTCTTGAAGTTTCTTCAATATCATAGCTTCATACTCATTAAAGCCAGCTCCGACAAGGTTGCTGACTTTTGGTTCAGTTGTTTTGGCAATCTGTGCAGAGAAACTATCTGAAGTGTCTGCAGTAGTCACAAAAGGAAGAACAAGTAAGGGATTCGAAAGACTCCCGCTCATGCTGTGTGTAGCTGCTTCCTGAGATAAAAAAAAAAAAACCAAATATAGCAGTAATAAGCAAATCTGAATAAGATCATGCATGGGATGGAAACTGCATACAAACAGAAGAAAGTATATTCAGTGCATAAAGCAAACAATAACATCAAAAATATGTTATTCAGGATTCTAAAGAATATAATATTTCTTGCCATTGTACCCATTATCAATATTCAGGGTATCACTATGAATAAATCAATTATGCAAGCTTAATTTGGAACGTTGTTGTCTGAGCTAAAGCAACTACACAAATCATCGATTAAATTTCAATCACATGATTCCACAATAAGCTGAAATTGAAGGTAAGATTCATTCATAAGAGAAGTTCAACAATTAACAGAGCTACAAGCAAGTGAACCGAACAATTCTTCAGCCAACAAGGATTACATAAAGATGCCTGACTTAAGTTCAACGGAACTTCATTTTAGCCTTTCTGACTAATAACAAGTAATTAGGATCAAAATCGATAGGTATAAGGGTTGAGGCATCAAAACATGCAGAAATAACGACAGTAAAGATCACATGATTATCAGCCAATCCTTCCTGAAATGTGTTACCCAGCTGTGAATACATCTTCCACACACCAATGTAGAAGAAAGAAGAAAAGAGTGAAGAAAGAAGAGCGTGTGCAACAAACCAAACTGTTGCTGACTTGTCTGGTTACCTGCAGAATTTGCTTTTGCCAAAAGCAGCTTAAAAAAAGGAAACGAGGGCTTGAGAAGGAATAGACTACGAAATGACAGCAAACCTTGACCATGAAAAATAAGAGGAACTTGCAAGAGGAAATGAAAAAAAAAGGGGGAAGGGAAGAACTACGAAATACTAGCAGAACCTATGTTATCTTCTTATCTTCTACTAGAAATTGAAGTCAGCTGCAGCCTTTTATAGCCGCTGGAATGCTTTCTTTTTGGAAACTAATAGGATACTCAAGACAGATGCCAAATCATCACAATATCTTCTCCTTATGGTAAAGGAATCAATCCTAGTTTTGGGAACCAGATAAGAGATACAGAGATATTCTAAATCTTCAATATTTTCTCTCATTGGTAAGCAAATCACACCTCATTTTATATTCTTTTAATAGTTATAAATTTCAACCTAGGTTCAGAACATTCTCCTGTTCCTTGTATATGATATCAAATCTGTATAATTCAATGAAGTGAGAAGAGAATCAAGAGATCAACAATTATGACATAAGCATTTCAAATGAGGACGACCGATGGCATGCTGAGGAAAGTAAGCGACAATACAACTATTCCATATTATAGACATTAAAAAACCTAATGGAACAGCAAGAGATTCTTGCCTCAAACATACTAAAAGGATATTTCTCGCTAGTCCAAACACTGAGATGTTTATGAGCTTTCTAAAAGTTGCACTTAGATGACAAATCTTGCAAATATGAAAAAAAAAATTCTAAATAGGGCTTACCACGTCCCCTACACATTCAATATGTTAGAATAGATATTCAGATTGTTTTGTAGTTATAAAAAATGTTTCTTTTGATTGTTAATACCATTCTCTTCAAGGTCTCAAAATTTTCCAGAACTAAGAAAGCATGGCAAACTTACCACAGCATCCTTGGAAGACATCACGACGATGGCCGAAGCCTTGCTTTTAGATTTCTTCGATCTAATCACAATATCTTCGACCACTCCGAACCTCTCAAAGATCTCTTTCAACTTGGCCGCAGTGTAATCACCCAAACTCTTCTCCCAGGAGACCTTCAACATCTTCTCCTTCTCCAACGCCACTTTTCCACTCTCCTCCGAGCCCTCTCTCTTTTCCTGTCCAGATGTCTAGCAAAAAACTATGCAGCGAATTAGCACATGAATTAACTAGTACACACTAAACTTAAATCCAACGAACCCTAACCCTAATCTTACCGAGGTGGAAGCGGGGGTGGATTTCTTGGCCTTCCGCGTCAGGAATTCGTCGAGCTCGCGCTGCAGCTGGGCGTCGACCTTCTTATCATGCAACTCGCGGAGCTCGGCGGGGTCGGCGGCGCCGTCGCGAGCGGAGGCGGCGCGCTCCCGCTCGTCGAGGTCGGCGGCGAGCTTGCGGCGCTTGCCGTCGCGCGCCAAGTCGCGGAGGACGCGGTCGCGGCGGGCGCGGAGGCGCGCGTCGAAGGCGCGGCGCGCGGCCTCGTCCCTGAGGACGTCGTAGGAGGCGCGGAGGCGCTGGAAATCGGCGGTGGCGCTGGGGTCGTCGGGGCGCTTGTCGGGGTGGCGCACGCGGGATTGGCCCTTGTAGGCCTTGTCGATCTGATCTAGGGTTAGCCTCGCCCCCTCCTCGCCCGAGGGGAGGCGGAGAACCTCGTAGTGATCGATCTCCTCCTCCTCCACCGCCGCGCCGCCGCCGCTCGCCATTAGAGAGGGGGAGTGGAGCTACGCTGTTCTATTCAACTAGGGTTTTTTGAGGAGACGCGAGACGAGGAAGAAGAGGAGAACGCGCGCGGACACGTGTATACTGCCTCCTTCTAATCCTTCGGGATTTGCCGACTAGGAAAATTTACAAAATAATTAAAATAATTAAATTAAGGCCATTTTGTAAAATAATCTAATTTTTATGTAGATTTTACAAGTTAGACACGGAGTTTTTGCACTTATTTATTTAATAATTATAGGATGAAAGTTTTAAATAAATTTCTAAAACATCTTTATATTTCTTTACCAGTGGCCCAATTTCTTTTTCCATGAGTCCTCACATCAACAAAAATTGTATAGAAAACTTTTAAAAAATATTATAATTATTGCATTTAATTTTAGTACGTATGTGACTAATGAATTCTTAAAATATAATAAAGATATATAATTCGGCGTTGATTATTTTTATAACAAAATTTTAATATTTTTTTATAATTTTATTATATTTTGATATTCTAAAAAATATGAAAAATATCTCAATATAATAATAAATATAAACACAAATTTTTTAAAATATATAACACTATGAAATTCCGAGAATCTAAACCGGCCCTCAAAATGGCAAAGATACCCTTTTTACAGATAATTATATATATATATATATAAAAGATAATAATAATTAAATTGAATTATTTTGTAATTAAAAATGTCAACTTGGTGAGGTGAAGGACTAAACTGAAATTTAAGAAATATTTCGGATTACTTAGTACAATGTCACGGTATCTGCTCATCCGCTGCGTTACCAAACGGAGTGAATAAATACGACCCAACAACACCCTCGTCGCATTCATTACCCCCACCGCTTCTCTACCCCAAATTTAAAACTCAGAAACGAAACCCCCTCCTCCCACTCCCTCTCCCTCTTCCTCCCCCGCGCCAACGAGAGAGAGCGATCACGCTCTTCGTAACCGATCGGAGGTACTCGATCTCACATAAATGGAGCGAGAGGAGCCGATCCCCCTCGCTATCGTTGTCGTTCTCCATGGCGAGGAGCATCCGATACACTCGTCTCCTCCCGAGCAAGAGGTTGTTGCGATCGATGGCGAGGAGGGTTCGCCAATCGCGGCCTCTCCCTCTCCGGATAATTTTGCGCTACGCGTTCGTCGCCACGACGATTTTGATCGTGGCGGTGGTACTATGGATGATCATCTCCGTTGTGGTCTTCCTCTTTCGCGATCATCGTCTCGATCCGTATGAAGAATCTCTTCTCACCTATCAGAAGTAAGATCGTCTCGTTTTCCGTTTGTTTTTGTGTGTAAAAGGTGTTTGTATGTGAAGTTTTTTGTGTTTCTTGATGCAGCGATGTGAAGGATGAGGTGCTCGGGGAGAGAGGGGAGCCGTGGTCGGAGGTGCTCTCGTGGAAGCCGAGGGTTTTTATGTATCATAATTTCTTGGTATGAGAATCTTTTCTATTTCTTATCATCTGCTAGGACCTTGCAATGGACTAAAAACATATTCATACGTTGTAATCTCAATAGAATAATCCCTATAGGCCCTGTTTGGGTGTGTGAACATCTTATTTGACTTATATTTTTTGATTTACTCAAGAAGCATGAGTTATTTGGTAGATAAAGAGCGTGATTATTTACAATGGACATCATATTCAGTTTTTAAATTATTTTGTAGATGAAATATGCTATCCTATCAAATCATAAATGCCAAGATCATTTTAGGAATAAAAATCAAACTCCTAACTTCTAATCACGTAACAATATCTTCATACCGAATACGTTATTATTGGATATCTTATTTCGGCTTAGAAACATGGCCATAATGTATAAGTTCTCACTAGATAATTTGTTCTAATATCTAACCAGACCCTTAGGCTAGAAGAAAGTGCTATTCGTGGAATGATGCCTAAAATTTTTCAAAGTACAAAGTAGCCTCCAAAACCTGTAAAGATGGATCATCCAAATATGACTATAATTATACATCTGTTGAATGCCTTTTAATCAGTCTAAGGAGGAATGTGAGTACCTAACTAATCTTGCGAAGCCTCATCTCGTGAGGTCTGCGGTTATCAATAGAAGTAATGGAAAGCCAAGGAACACCAGGTTTGCACACTTCCCTTGCTGCTTAATTTACAATATTCGACAATTTTCATATTATTCTATGTATCCAGTTTCCGCACTAGCTCAAGCATGTTCTTTAAAAGAGGTCAGTACAAAACAATTCGAGCTATTGAGAAAAGGATCGCAGATTTTGCCTTCATACCTGCAGGTATGGTTCTTGGTGATACTTGTCATAAATGCATTAGTATCAGCTATTGAAATCAGTACTTTTTTTCCTTTTTTTTTCATACTTGTTATGAAGCTCAATTAGGTCTTGTTTTGTATCTTCGTTTAAAAAGAACAAAAATTGGAAAGAAGTTACTACTAAGTTTTCGTTATTTGTTTCCAAACAAACCTCGAAGATGTATAAATTGCGAGCAATCCACCATCCACCAGTGCACTCCATGTGTAGAGTTTGTGTTTAAAAAACAGAAACAACAGCAGTATTAAACTAGGCCTTGCCTTATGAAATTTGAGTAGAGAAACATTTCTTATTACATCTATAGAGGTCATAGAACAAGAAATATCTAAAGTTTAAAGAAAGAAGGGCCTCTAATTTCAAGAATATGTTAAGGAGAAGTTATATGTATCACTCTTTTTTTTTAAGAATTTAAGTCCCTTGGTATGGGGTTGTGCGGCTTGTGCCAAAAGCTTGTTGTGTGCGCCGGTCACAAAAAATGTTTACGTGTAATGGCATGAGATTTTTTTTTTTTTTTTTTTTTTTCTTGCATCGATATATTCTAATTGCTTTACTTTATCAATTTTTTTTACACTCTATTGTAGTAACTACTTGCTGTTTTTTTAAAAAAAGAGAATTTTTGGCTGTGCCATCGGGGTGCCATTGGCAAAGGGTTGTATCGTGCTGATATCTTATTGGCACTATACAACACGATGGGCGCAGCCTGTACCAATAGGCACCTTACATTTTTTTTGACAGTAAATTACCACTTTTTCTCTCTTGGAGTGCGACGATTGTTCTTCTGTTCAGCTGTGTTAAGTTCATGTTTAATGTAAAAAGAAGACTAAGATTGTTGCTCTATTTGTTGTCTGTGTTTCCTCAATGCATTCTTGAACATATCAAAATATTCAAACTAATTTCTTTTTATGCTGGGTACGCCTCATATTACTTCTCTCCCTAGGATTTCTGCTATTTTGATGTTCTCCTATTGTATTCCTCCTCTGTATCTTCCTTCTTCCATGTTGTTCCACATACTTGCACTTTATTTGTATTTTACCTCTATTGGTTCCCTGTAGTTTTTTTTCCTTTTCTCCACTGGTTTGATCCACCTGTAAACAATTCCTTTGATGCTTTATTATTTCCCATCGTTGCTGTTAGTTCTGGTCTTGATCGTTGTAATCCAGTTCATGATCATATTTAAAGTGACGTGAGTAATATATGGCTTCAGCTGTTCCTTCAGGAATCATTTGAGAAAATGAAACACTGAATTTTAAGAATAAAGAATGCAAAGTGGGCTGGTGAATTGTTTCTAATATTCTCATAGCATTCATGCTGATGTACCAATGTTATGTTAATGAGATATCCTGTTATTTGGTTTAAATTGCTTATTTGCTTCTTTCACCACTGTGCTGTTCTATTCTTTACTAAATTCTTTGGAGCTAATTTCATACAGAACATGGGGAAGGGCTTCAGGTCGTGCACTATAAAGCTGGAGAAAGATATGCAGCTCACTACGACTACTTATCCGATAAATTTAGCATCAGGAATGGAGGTCAGAGAATAGCAACCTTTCTCATATATCTGTATGTATCATGCTGCTTAAAATTCATTTATCCCGTATTGTTTTGTACAAACTGCCTTTAATCTGAAACGATTTTGACAGCTTTTGTGTTTTATTTTTATCCTTTGGGAGCTACTGATACAGTTCAGATGTTGAAAAGGGTGGCGAGACAGTATTTCCTTATGCCAAAGTAAACACTAGCTCTTTACCATGGTACAGTGAGCTATCTGCATGTGGAAAGAGGGGTCTTGCTATTAAACCCAAGATGGGAGATGCCATTCTTTTCTGGAACCTAGGACCTGATGGCACACCAGATCCATTAAGTATGCATGGTCAGCTTCCTACCCTGGACTAGGTTTTACCTTTCTGGCTGTAGATTGTATATAACTTATAAAATAAAAAAATATTCTCTACTCTTGCTGCAAGCATATATATATATATGCTGTATTCTTGAGTACTCCAATGTTCTATCTGCAGAAGGGTGCCCTGTAATTGAAGGGAATAAGTGGGCGTGTACAAAGTGGATGCATGTTGAGTTCTTCAGATCTAGACAATAAAGGTACTCTTCTACTCTCTCACTTGGTTGTCCATTGGCGCATTGTGTTTGACTTTTCTTGATTCTTTGCTTTAACCAGTGTCATATAAATATATTAGGGCTTCCCTGTCTTATTTTTTTATAATCTTTGATTGGGCGTCTCATGAAGCTTCAAGTTTTAAGATGATTTCTCACGGCCTTTGCAGACCTTCTATCAATTTTGGTATCTCAGAGAGCGTTGATCAAATGAGATATCTCCATGTGTTAAGGTGTTATCATAGTAGTTTTGCCTCAAAAAATAATGCATGAAATTCTTGCTCAGTTTCCAATGAAAGAGATAGCACGGCTGTCTTTTTAACTGATGTTAATATTTCTTTTTGAACTATTGTTTCTCACTTTCTCTTTTATTATCATATTATTTTTATTTAGGCTTTTATGTTCTGTAAGCTCCGATATCATATAATGCTATAGATGTTTTAGATAACTCAGATATAAGAACAAGGTCTTCATTGTGATAGTTTGAATATGATCTAACATTAAATGGAAATGTTGATGTAAATTATCGACAAAGGGGAGATGTAAAGCATTTTCCTCTTTTTTTTTACCATTTCCCAAGGGTTCGCTCATCTGAGAACTATTCTAGTTCTTGCACGCTTAACCCTCTTAATCTCTCGGGTATAGCCACCACCCAAAATACTACAACCGGGTTAAGAAGTTTAGCCCTATTATATATTATATATATAACTATTTCAAATTTTAAGGATGTCATATTCCTCTCCCCTTTAAGCTCCGACATTCTCGTCGGATTCAAGCACACACAAGCATTAGGTGATATGATACTCGTCTCACTAGCCTTAGTCGATTTTATAGGGAGCCGCTCTTTACCCACAATGGTCACAAGCCGGGGAGCCACGTTCTACTCACTGTATAATTTTAGCTCAGCCGAAACTCATCTCACACTTCCGGCCGATGATTGGCTCTGATACCCAACTATAGCACCCCACTTCCCATAGGGTCACCAATCCGAAAACTACTCTAGCTTTTGCACGCTTAACCCTCTTAATCTTTTTTGGGTCTAGCAACCATCCAAAATGCTATAGCCGGGTTAAGATGTTTAGTTCTTTTATATCTTATAGATAGGGCTAAAGCATGAGATTGTATGCATTTGGGCTGTGCATTCCCGAACTAGGCCTAACTCATAGTTCTATTTGGACAATTATGGTGCATAAGTACCACTGCCCGCAGTACAGATCACCAAAACATTTACTTCGCAATGTCAAACCTTTATCCCCATGCTGACATTAATGCTTGAAGATACCTCTTTCCCTTAAATATGGCAGGTGTTCTGTATGAATGATTTCCATCTCATACCGTAAAATATTGCAGAGGTTAGCACCATCAGTTATTAATCTATGTTTGGCAGGAAAGTGACATAACTATACATTATCCTGGTATTGTTTAATCCCAAGGTGTAGTTTATTACTTTCTGGCTTGTAGTTAATGATTGCATGAGGTCATTCATTTCAGACGTGGCACTTTCTGTACGAGTGAAAATCAGCATATTGGTAGTATATCATTACTCCGTGGCTACTTTACATGGTTTTGCAATTTTCTTCGTCTCTCTTTTTGCAGGAGTATTAGATAACTAACCATATAAAGCTTGAAGCAAGAGCAGACCACTAGCGTAAGGAAATTCACAATCAGTATGGAGATTTTTTGTTTTAAGTGTGGCAGCAGAGCCTGAATTTTACAAAATGCCGGGAGTTCTGGTAAATCTATACTACTATGATTTATGCAAACCCTTGGGTTTTTGGCTCAGATAGTGTTAGGATTTAGAAAGTCTCGTCTTTTTGTCAAAACATGTGGAGCATCATGAATACCCGTTGATTACCGTAGCTAAAACAGTTTGAGAAATCATGATCAATTGGCAAGAACCCTTGAGAGCACTTTATTGAACTTTTTCTTGGTACTTGGCAAGCTTTTGTAGAATCGCTGATAATGAATAATGAAAATCATCTAAGGAAATCAAAAGTTTTAGAACTTTTAATTTGTGAAGCACATTTGAGATACCCTTTGTCGGTCAATTTCAAGCAGGTGAAGTAATGGTAGAGGGCTAGCACATCGGACCACTCTGAAACCATATGTTTCGTCAAATTCCTACCGGTGATAAAGTTGGCTTGTGGATGTACCTCTAAATAATCACAAATATTTGATTTTTCTTTGTTTAGTCAACATTCTATTATTATAAATTCATATATCACTGCTATCCAGGGCTAAATTTAAATATGAAATTTCATTTGCTTTCCTTGCTTACTTATCTACTAGTTTTGGAATGTTAATATTTAATAAAACATAGTTTCACAAATAAAACTTAAAATGTCGTGCTAAATTGAGGTCAGGGTCATGCAGCTGTTTCAGTGTGCTAACATCTGATTGTGGATGCTGCGGAGGCATGGTTTGTGCTTGGTTTGTTTCCAGGCGCAAATATTATTGCAAGAGCGAATTTCAGGCATATCTACTGTTTTGTATGGTATACTGTTTTGTATGGTATACATTTTAGACCGATCCAAAATTCACTTTTTCCACACTGAATTTATCAATTTATCAATTTCTTTTTTCTAATATTTAAAACCTCGAATGTCTAAACCTTACGACATGTGGGTGTACTTTTTTTTTGAGAGAGAGAGAGAATGTACAATTTATTCCTATGAATGTATAAGTTACAATACCCTTCATAATTAGAAAATTTCAGTATAATCCTGTTTAACCTGAGACCTGAGACCTGAGATCATAGCCATAGTACAAAAAAATAAACATCAAAACTGGCCAAGGAAATGTGAAGTCTGAAGATGCTATGCATGCAACATGAAAACACTAAACAACATTAGCAGTCATATTACTCCTCACACAACAACACCAAATTTCTCATAAGCATCAGCGGCAAAATATGAGATGAGTGGAACCACCGATCTCAATAAATAAATCACGTTCAAAATATTGCACAAAAGTCTGTTTCCCCTGGGATGCTCATTTTATTTCTTGGGCAGGTATGTAGAGAAAAACCCAAGACCGCAAAAGCAGAAATTGTGCCTCCGGCACAAGAATGAGCAGTATGGTGAAATAAAACGTGATCTTAAATAAAATACCCCAATTATCTCTTTACCTTCCTGTTTGAATAATCAGTCTAATGCTTGGCATCGATCAAATTCCGCATGACGAATGGGAGAATTCCGCCATGGTTGTAATATGCTAACTCCACCTGAATCAACAAAAGCCAAACCAACAAATTAAAGAAGAGATCATTTTGAAGCAGCAAAGTAATACAATATAAATGGAATGATTTATTATACCTCTGTATCAAAGCGGACGGTGCATGTGAACGACTTGCCATCATTTGTCGTGACCGTGACACTTTGACCGGGTTTTATGTCGCTCACATCAGTTGGGAGGTTGACTGTGTACCGCTCATGGCCTGTTAAGCCAAGACTCTCTGCATCTTCCCCAGGCTTGAAGCATAGGGGGATTATTCCCATGCCTACGAGATTGCTGCGGTGGATCCTCTCAAAGCTCTTGGCAATCACTGCTTTCACCCCCTGCAATAAAACCATTTGAAAGAATTTGGATTAATGCGAATGTTTGGGCAAAAGGGGCAGATTACAGAGAATAATCTTTACCTGTAGCATTGGACCCTTTGCAGCCCAGTCCCGAGAGCTTCCACTTCCGTACTCAGCACCCGCTAATATGATAGTGTCATGACACTCGCTTTTGTATCTCTGTTCACAAAGTACATAACAGTCAGTTTTCCTACAAAACGACAATGAGACTAACCAGCCAAGAGTATAGATTCTGCTGAACATGATGAGGAATAGTTGTTCTGGTTTACCCCAGTTGTTCTAGAATGAAATACAATTTCAGCCAGCTGATGGAATTGTACAACACTACCATCCCTACTTTATCCCCAGTTACCACCATATTCATTACAGTTATTATAACTTATAAGATAGTTTTATCCTATCATGTTAACCGAGGAAAAAAAATATTTTGGTCTTTTTTAAAAAACAAGTTGTGAGTAATTTACCATGGCCGCATCAAACACTGAAAGTTTCTCCCCAGACGGAATATGAATTGTCTTAGGCCCGACTTCTCCCTTTAAGAGCTTATTTACGAGGCGGATGTTCGCAAATGTACCCCTCGCCATCACCTCATCATTACCCCGACGGCTCCCATATGAGTTGAAGTCCTTCCTTTCAACACCATGCTCCAACAAAAACTTTGCAGCTGGGCTGTCCTTGTGGATGCTCCCAGCAGGAGATATATGATCTGTCGTAATACTGTCGCCAAAGTTTAGCAAACAATATGCATCCTTCACGGGATGTGGGCCCGGAGTAGACATTGTCATGCCCTTGAAATAAGGAGGCTCATGAATGTACGTTGATGTTGGGTCCCACGAATAGAGAGTATTTGCTGGGACCGAGAGCTGATTCCACATAGAATTGCCTTTGGTGATTGCCTCATATGTGTTCCTAAACATGTCGGGGAGCACACTGGATTGCACAACCTGGAAGGAAGTTTAAGAAGGATGAGAGTGAAACAGTATGAAGCACATTTTGCCAGAGACTAGTAAGAAGTATAGCCCTTTCAAAAAAAAAAAAAAAAAAAAAAAGAAGAAAGAAACAAAGCTGCATATATCACCTCGGCTATCTCTTCATTGGAAGGCCAAATGTCCTTGAAGTAGACTTCCTTTCCATTCTTTCCAATCCCAATAGGTTGTGTCTTGAAGTCAATATTAACCTGTAAGATAAATCTTCGTGAGGTTAGGAAGAAAAGAATTAAACATACAAGAACCCTGAAAAGCTGTAAAAATCCCTCTCATTTATAATTCATGATTCTGTCACGGGCTTAAAATACTATCAGAAATCAATCATCACTTGGGTTTAATTGTCTTTGACTGAACAAACATGAAATTTTACATTTTTATCAAATTTATAGATGTCGGATCACAGCTAACAATCTGAGAAATTAATATCCATTAAATGGCAGGGTAAACTACCATTCCAAAGATATAATAGCAAAACATTGAGACCATCCAGACTCTCTCCAACCTCTGGTGCCTATAAAGGCAAATGCTTGGTTCATTGCAAAATTCAAGCTAAAAATACTGTACAACAATTAACTTTTGACACCTCATTTTATTACCTTAATAGAATTTGACAGCTATAGACCCATAGAGAAAAATGTGAAATTTGAATTCTTATCCATCTTATGTATACCTATCCTACTACTTTTCTTTATGCTAAAGCAATACAAATATGGAGAAACAAGATTGATATGAATCCACAACCTTCTAACCAGAGAGCTTAGACTGAATCTAAATGCCAACATACCAAGCCAGTTGCACAAAGAAAACATTAATGATGGTCTCATACCGTGCCAGCAAGAGCATAGGCCACCACAAGAGGAGGAGAAGCTAGATAATTAGCTCTAGTAAAAGGATGAACACGCCCCTCGAAGTTCCTATTTCCAGACAAGACAGCTGCAGCAACAATGTCTGAAGAACACACCACGTTTAGAAGCAAAGAAGATGAAAAGGTTATTGTGAAAATCAGTCAGTCAACAATGAGAATAATTACCATTCTCAGAGATTGCAGCTGATACTGATTCATCAAGGTCTCCAGAATTCCCAATGCAGGTTGTGCACCCATAACCAACAATATGGAAACCAAGCTGGTTTAAGTACTTCTGCAAGCCACTGAAAAGATATGCAAAGCTATAAGGATAGAGAATACAAGATTCAAAATATGAGCAATCATTCTGCCATTCAACGAAGTAACAGATACCTCTTCTCCAAGTACTTCGTGACAACTCCAGATCCTGGAGCAAGGCTAGTCTTAATCCATGGCTTCACCTGATTAAAAATGACAGGAAACCGTTATTTTAATGTACTGAGAATCACAAGTAGACATTTGAAATTTGATGTATTGATAATCATAGGTCTATCATTGAAGATGATGGTTTTACAAACAGAAACTTATACGAACACATAAAAACTAAACTATGAAGGTGACTTGTGTAACAAAACTGCACAAAATGCTGGAGGAATTTAACAATAAGCTCATTCTATTCGTCACGTGGTAAGCATTTACCATCCAGGAACATCCTTTTACATTCTCCACCTTTCAAAATGGCTGTGATGCGCCATGCAGTGCAGCCACTAAAAAATTATGTACTGTTAACAAGTTAGAGTATAGAGGAAAAAATGGTTACCACTTCACCAGTTGTTGCCAACCATACAGTGTGAACATTGTGACCACATAGGCCAAACGTGCAAATATATTGTGGCCATACCCTAGCTTATGATTACGTGTGAGTGTAAAGATTAATATCACAGATTTTCATTATGCAGATCCCATTAATGCCAGTACTGAGGTGTCCACCAAACAGTTTCCCAGGACAGTTTTAAAAACTAGTACTGAGGGTTTCACTGTAATGTTTGTAGATTGGTTGGTTGCTCTCTAATATCAGAATAACTATGTACTCAGTTCAAATAAAGCTAAAAGAAATGTAAATTTGCTTCCTGACAAATGCATTTTTCCAGCTGATTCAAGTCACCAAAATATGTAGGAAAACAAATTGTCATATTTGAAATTAAGTGGGGAGAATATTCAACCTCGAGGCCTAGTTCGCAGGCCTTCTTCGCGACCAAAGCAGCTCCCAGCATTACACTAGGATTTGAAGTGTTTGTGCAACTGGTTATTGCTGCAATTACAACATCACCATGCTTTATCTGAGCTGGCGTCCCATGGAATGAAAAATCAACAACTTTATTTTGAGTCTCCTTTGGGACAGCAAAACCCTGTAAATTTTCACGTTAGAAGCATGTTATTACAAGACAAACAGATAATTTCACCCATTAAAATGCTGCAAATAAGATTATTCTATAAAATGAGCAGGTTCAAAAGGAAATCATGGATAGTCTGAAGTGTGGTATTTCTCGTGTATTTGTACAAAAATATATCTTTTAAGATAAAGCAATATTTTGTAAGAGTAATGCCTGTCATGATTATCAGTCTGAATATTCCAGCAGCAAGAAACAATTCCAGAAAAACAGAACTAGGGTCAAGATGTTTGGATAATTAGAATTAACAGGAGCAAGAATTACTAACAAATTCAATCACACAATAAATTTACATAACTGTAAGATGAAAAAGAGAATTAGTAAATGATTTAAGACAGACATGCAACACAGACCATTTCAGTTGTAAAGACTGACCACTTCAAGTTGAAGGTGCCATCAGGAGGAGAATACAAAAAAAATACTCGAAGTATAAGCAATTCAAAAGACAAGTTGTCTGTACAATGAATATGTCTAAAGACAAGTTTTTTTCTACCACTTATTTTCATAGGCAAAATATATCCACGCAGCAAAGGCTGGGTGTATATCAGCGTACCTTAAACCCTACATTATTATCCAAGCATGATTGCCAATCCTTTTTCATTTCTTTCAAGGGAACTCGGTCATGGGGCCTGCCAAAAAGATAATCTTTCTTCCTTTAATTAATAAGGTGAAAAGGAGTAAAATCTGGAGGCCAGCCGAAAATTACATAGTGGTGCATGATAAAAGCAAGGAAAAAGAAATGTAAATTCCACATAGATTACCTTTTGGGCCCTGATATACATGGTTCGACTTCTTCCAGGTTCAGTTCTAAATAAGATGAGTACACTCTTTCCGTTTGGGGCTGAGTTCAGGTCAAACTCAGTCAAAAAGATGCAGCAGAAAGAACCTTAATCGATCATAGTTGTCGAATTATCGGCTTAATATTTAAAACATGAACATACCTGGCTGTAGTCAACAAACATTTTATTGGCCCGCAAATACGACTCTATCATGGCCACCTAAAAAAAAAAAAATGCAAAACGAGAAACAATCCTCAAGATAGGCTAAAACTAGAAAAGCAGTCATGATTGCTAGAGATAACTTACATTTTCATCGCTTCTGCCAGTGAGTTTCAGGTATTGCAATGTAACATGATCCACTGGGAAAAAACCCATAGTTGCTCCATATTCCGGTGACATATTTGCTATAGTAGCACGATCTGCCAGTGATAGTTCACTCATGCCTTTCCCTGGTATTAGAAAGCAAACACAATGACTGGTTCTTGGCACACTGAATGATTGAATTGTCCAATGGAATAGTATAATTCCAAAAGCATATTATGGTATTTGGAACAAATGTCTAGAAAGCAGGAATTACCATAGAATTCAACAAACTTTCCTACAACACCATGCTTCCGAAGCATCTGAGTTACTGTCAAAACCAGGTCAGTGGCTGTAACACCATTCTTCAACTTTCCTGATAATTTGAAACCAACAACTCCAGGTAGAACCATGCTCATTGGCTGCATGGGATGAGATAGAAATGTTACAACAAATTGACGTAGCTGAGGAGATGTATCTTAATGATTTCAGACATCAAACACTGCATGACAAGCTTATTCCAAGTAGTAGCTATTGTCCTGATATTACTGTGGGTAAGAATATAGAGAAAAGTAAAACAAAAAAACCACAACTTTAATCACGAAAATGAGGTGAATTGTTTGGGATAGAGAGGCCCATTAAAGGCAATGCTGTCTGTCAGTTTGCTTCATTTCCTGTCTTGTAGATAATTCAAGCTGAATTGGTGGAAAACAAGAGAACAGTAAAGTTACTAACATTTAGAAACATTGACAGCATAACAAGCTATTTGGCTGCAAAACTTATTCACTGTAACAGGTCTTTATATACTAGTAACACTTCTTTACTAGAACAATATATAAATAAATAATTGAAAATTTCTACAATCCACACGATCATGGAGTGTATAGACCATGATCACCAGGAACAAAAGAATGACTTTAACTCGTACAGGTAGTCAAGGTTTTTGTCTGTTTGTCTCAATTCTCAAGCTCAGATCAATTATACAAATCAGTTTATCGAATTAGACCAAGATAAGCTTAGGGCTAAATGGAGTCATTTGCTTTCTGCATTGTGGCATATGGTTAGCCAATATTTAATCAACAAAATTAAACTTCAATTATCATGCTTAGTCCTGTTAGGCAAAAGTGAAACAGTTATGGCAATTTGACTTCAGAAGATCACCACTAAATATCTAAAAGAGGTTATTCACCTGGCCAAGCATTACAGATTCTGCTTCTATTCCACCGACTCCCCAGCCAGCAACACCTAGTCCATCCACCATGGTTGTATGCGAGTCGGTTCCAACGACACTATCAGGGTAAAGAATCCCGCTATTATTAAACACCACTCGAGCAAGATATTCTAGGTTCACCTACAAAACATATTTGATGGTTACCGTACTTATGTAAGGATTGTTGTGTCATTTGTTTATAACAACTCAATCACTGAAATATCAAACTGAAACCCCATACAGGATCAATTAAAATCCAGATACCTGGTGGACAATACCAGACCCTGGTGGAACAACAAGCATATTATGAAATGCACTGGATCCCCACTTCAAAAATCCAAATCTTTCCTTGTTGCGATGGAATTCAAGTTCCATATTCGCCTGAACTGCATTTTCTGATCTTGCCACATCAACCTGCACTGAGTGATCTATGACAAGATCCACAGGGACCTGCATGCAAATTATTTAAATTCTAACAGTTCATCCACTAAGAGAGACAGATCATCAAAAGCGAAAAAAATATATATACAGAAGTGCATTGTTATTTCTTCCTTCTAATTATATGTCACTAACACTGGAGCATAACTTCATCTTAATTCTGCAATATTCCCTAAACTTTGGAGAAATAGCTATTAGTCGAGTGATCTATCACTTAACCGGATTAGAAGCTGAAAATGGGTCAAGAATACGCAAGACTCAACAAGACATCATATAGCTAGTAATATTTTAGCTCATTTTAGCAGCCAACTCAATTTGAAATGTCAGCCTATTAAAGGATGAGAGAAATATTTTCAAACTGTAGTCAAGAGACCAACACGCAACTCAAGCAGACTTGAGGGGAAATATCTTCAAGAAGCAATAAAACAAATTCCTCTTAGGTAATATACTGGACTTTCTCAGTGAACTGATACTACAAACATGATACATCCACTTACCAAAGGATTGATTTTGTTCGAATCACTGCCAAGTCTGTTCATAGCATCTCTCATGCACGCAAGATCAACAACAGCAGGGACACCAGTAAAATCCTGAAAAAGAGATAAGAGGATGAAAATAAAGCAGTTTATTAAATCAATGAGCATTTTAGAAGCCCAAAAACAATCTCCCTTGAAAGATGCAATAGTTCTCTACTTCTCTGTAATGGATCTTTGAGAAACTAACTAATAAATACCACGCTTGAATGAATTAAGGAAACAAAGAGGTGAAGCATCTACAGTGATTCAATGACAGTAACAGAAACATCTCCACTTTCTCAAGAGGTAACAAATAGTTAATAAATAGTTTAAGTGGTCCTTCCAATGAATAATCTTAAATAAATAGTTCATGGTTATGATAATTCTATAAGAATGTTACTATTCCATCATCCCTGTCATTGTCTATGACCCAAAATTAAAAAAAAAATAAAATTATTCCAGGGTAATTCATTTTCTTGAAACAATAGGAAGAAGATGGTGGAATTCATTTTCTTGAAGTGGCAGAAAAAAGAACTCCGTTAAAAAAAAAAAAAAAAAAAAAAAAAAAAAAAAAAAAAAAAAAAAAAAAAAAACTAATGATGGCAAATTAATCAAATAGAAAATATTAAATAAGTTTGACTACGGGGAAAAGCAAAATAAAATGGTAAAGACAAAGAAATTAAAAGTCAAATATGAGGGTTTTGTGGAGAGGAAAAAGACCTGCAGAAGGACACGAGCGGGTTTGAAGGGGATCTCGACTTGCTTTGGGGAAGTGTTCTCCCAATCCAAGATCTTCTCCACATCCTTCCCCGTCACCTGGAACTCATCGCAGTTCCTGATCACCGATTCCAAGAGGATCCTTATAGAATAAGGTAGCCGATCTGAATCACCACAATATACGCTAAGTTTGATCGAGGATTTCGATTAAACAAACAATATTCCAAACTAAATTCATCAAAACCCTTACCAATCCTGGGATCGTCAAGCGCAGGTAAGCTGTAGTATTTCCCGAAATCGCCTCCTCCGGGCTTCGAGAGCGTCGACAAGATGCTATCGTACGAGTTCCGAGTAGCTACCGACGAAGGAAACGAGAGATCAGACCCCAATTAGGGCGAAAACAGATCCAAGTACAGCTTGAAGAAGCGAGAAACGTACCCATGGAGGCGAAGCGCCTCTCGAAGCGCTCCGCGACGGCGGCGGAAGAGCGGATCGCGGCGCGGTGGCTGATCGGCGAGCGCCAGTCACCGATGCGGGAGGCGAAGGAAGAGGAGGAGGAGGACGGCGGCGGCGGCGGCGGCGGCGAAGGGGACGACGGAGGAGATCTAGGGTTAGGGTTTTGGGGGAGCTGGGACGACGAGGAGGAGGAAGATGAGGAGGATAAGAAGGAGGAGGAGGAGGAGGACCTACCAATGGCGGAGAGCGACGAGGAGAGGCGCGAGGAGCGATTCAAGGCCCCCATGATCAGAGTCATGGTGCGGCGCTATTTAAAGAGAGGGGAATAGGGAATACGATGGTCGGAGGGGGAGGAAGTAGATGGTGGGGAATTGAGTAGTGCGTTTGTATTGGGCGCAGGGAGGATGAAGGAGAAGGGTTTTTTATATACAGACGCGAGAGTAAGGGGTGGAGGTGCCGCGTGGTGAATGCGCGCCTCACGGACCACGGCGACCTACTGATGGATTTATTCATGGGCCCGGTCTACGGAGTCCTGCTCGACCGGACCAGTAAAATGCAACAAGCAAGAGGGCGAAGAACGTGAGTATGTAAGATAACACCCCTACTCAGAATGATGTACTAACCAATTCTCCATCCTTTTTGGGCGTAAAATTTCTATTAATATATTATATTTTATTCTAAAATACTATTAAAAGTTATGGAAATACTTTTTTATACCTCAAATAAAGTGTACATCTTACATCACATCTATTCTAAACTAAAATATGAATTTTACTCGTCATTTTGATGTGACGACTAAAAAATTTTTTATTCTAGAATGGACAGAATGTAAGATGTACTTATTCACTGAACAAATAAAGTCAAAAAAAATTATAAAATTTAATTTTTAAATAATTTCAACATATAGATCAAATCTAACGAAACCGTTCACCTACTAAAACTAAGGGGCGCACTCTCATCCTAACCACACATCTTTTCATTTAAGGGCTAAAAACCTATCAGCACTAATAATTTTGTACTTTTAAAAATATAGAAGCTCAATTTGATATATATAGAGAGGATGGGGGGAGGGGATCTTTTGTATTTTTAAATATTATTTGTAATGATATGACATTTGATTCGACGATCGCCTCGGTTAGACATGATCTACATTATTAGAATTATTTAAAAATTAAATTTCATAATTTTTCGACATTTACCAAGTGATCAAAGCTTCTCAAAAATAATTATTTTAACAGCTTATATGGTATGTTTGTAAGTTCAACAGTATAAAATAATCCAAATTACGTGAAATTTTAGTAAAAAATTCTAATTAATATCAAGAGTAACATCAAAACTTTCAATTTGAAATTTAAGTCATTTATTACTGCTTTCTTATGAAATATTTATTTTCAACCGTTTATTTTAAAACTACTCATTCACTAGACAAACGGAATCAAAAAATTATAAAATCTGGTTTCTATATAGTTCCAATATTATAGATCAAGTATAAGGAATCAATCGCTGAGTCAGATGTCCCATCATTAAAAATATCTTACAAACATAATTTTTTATTATTGGATGCTTGATGGTTAGAGTTTAGTGGGGATTGGTGGAATAGTAATAAGTAAATGGGGTATGAAAAATTGATAGTAAATGCTATTCATATACTATCAAGTAGGTTGTAATACTATCAATTGCACCAAGTCATTAGTGCTACCAATTTTTTAGCTCTTGAATTAAGATAAGTGTTGTTAGGATGATAGTCGTCCCCTAAGATTTAGTGGATGGTTGGTTGAATAATAAAAATTCTAAAGGACCACTATATTTCTAACCGCACATCCTTTCATCCAAGTATTAGAAACTTGGTGGCACCAATTGCTTAATACTATCGATAGTATTTCAGTCGGACTTTACTATCAAATAGTAAACTAGATGAAATATATATATATATATAGAGAGAGAGAGAGAGAGAGAGAGAGAGAGAGAGTATAGCTTATATACTCTCAAAAGCACAAGCTCAAATGTGCTTGTGAAATTTTTACCATTGGATTTGTATTGGGATTAGTATTTTTATAAAGTCAACTAAAGAGAGAGAAAGAAAAAGTAAATAATACAAATCCCAATGCAAATCCAATGGTAAAAAAATCACAAGCACATTTGGACATGTGCTTTTAAGAGTATATAAGCTCTACTCTCTCTCTCTCTCTCTCTCTCTCTATATATATATAGAGAGAGAGAGAGAGAAAGAGTAGGGCTTATATACTTTCAAAAGAATAAGCCCAAATATACTTGTGAATTTTTTATTTTTTCTTTCTCTCTTTTTAGTTGACTTTACAATAGCGCAAATCTCAATGCAAATCCAATGAACAAAAATTAACAAGTATAGTTAGGCTTATACTTTTGAAAATATATAAGCTATACTATATATATATATATATATATATATATATATATATATATATATATATATATATATATATATATACCTTGGTGCTACCAAATTTCCATCCCTTGGATGTAAAATTTTTACTATTTAACCAACTACCCACTAAACTCCAGGAGATCATTATCATTCTAATTGCATATCATTTAATTAATGACTAAAAAATCGATAGCATCACGTGCTATCGATAGTATTCCAGCCTACACACATATACTATCGATAGCAACAAGCCATTAGTGCGATCAATTTTTTAGCCCTTGGATTAAGATAAGTGCGGTTAGGATGATAGTGATTCCCTAGAATTTATTAAATGGTTGGTTGAATAGTAAAAATCTTAGGGGACTACTATAATTCCAACCACAGATCTTTTCATCCAAGGGTTGAAAATTTAGTAACACCAATTGCTTGAAACTATCGATACCATTCCAACCGGGCTCTATATGTGTGTGTTAATAAACCATCAAATAAAGATTTATTGTTTCAGCCATTTATAAAATTTATTTAAAATTATATAAAAATTATATGAACTATAGACCGTTTTGATTTGACTATGTAATTTTTAAAATTTTTAATTTTAGTATCTAATTTTTTAATTTATTAGTGTAAGTAATTGGATGACTTTTTGAATATAAAATTTAAACAAATTATTTATTTTAATAAATTTATAGTTGTAAAGATAAACCACATAATTCAATTTTAAAATTAAAGAGTAACTAGTTGGCTTGTATCAAACAAATTTATAGATTATATTTAAATTTTAAATTTTCAAAATTAAATAGTCAATTTAAATAAACGATATTTTTCTTAAAGATCAAAAAGAAGTTATTCAGGCTATAAAATTAAGACGGACAATTTATTACTCATTTACTCTATATTTTTTTATATTTTATTTTGTTAAGCTATATAAAATGCTATCATGCGTTATTGAATTATAATAAATAATAAATACTTTATGGTAGAATTGATTGTTTCATTTTTATTATAATTTTCTATCAAATAGATAATTCAAATTCTTAGAACTCAAATTATTTGGCGAAAAAATAAGATAAATACACATAAATTATATATTAACTGAGATATAAAACACGACATAGTTTATAAAATTATAAAATTATTTTTTATCATATATTTTTTCGTAAATTATATAATGTTTTCGAAATCTCAAAAGACAAAGAATCTAGTAGAAAGAATAATAATAATAATAATAATAATAATAAACCACTGGTCTATAGACTAGGTCCAGAGAATTACTCGTATGGCTTTCGAGATGGTCATAGGGCGCCGCCCCGTGGGAATCCCAATTCACAAAAAGAAAGGTAAACAAACCAATCCTTAGGTGACACGTGGGGACCACCTAAGATGTGAGACACGTCGGGGAACACCAGCGTGGGTCCCACCGAGTATCTGACGTGGATATTACACACGACGATGTGATGATGTTTGGTGTTCAATGGCGCGTGCCTGATTCTACCGTTTTGTTGGAAACAATTCGCGAATGGGAAGGGGATTAAATAACAACATTTATAGTTGTACTTTTTTTTTTTTTTTTTTTTTTTTTTTTTTTTTCTTTGCATGAGCAGATTCGCTACAGTCCCAGGTAGCACAATTATTTACATTTTTTTTTTTGATTGCGGCTTTACTAGGTATTCTACGGAAAGGTCGTACAAATTTTTTTTTTAATCATATGGTTTATATTAACCCATTTTTAATTTTTTAACTAAAATTTAGAAGGTATAGTATCAATTCTTGAATGGTAGTTTTCAAAAAATAATTCCAAACAATTGATAATTTTGCCAAAGAAGATGACGAAAAATTTACTGTGCGCTCTGCGCGCAGCACCGAATTGAAAGTGTGTATACACACAGTACTTAATATGGATGATTTGTGAGAATCTGAACCGCGAGAATTCAAGGGATGACACTAGAAGCATTTGAAAGAGGTGGATAACTTGGATAAGCGAGTCAATAAAAATTTTGTCAATTTATCAACAATTGTTGTTTGTACAAGTCATAACGTTCTATTTTTATTTTTATTTTTTTTCTTTCTCTCTGAGATCATGATGCATCACTGCTGTAGTCTACTTCACTTTCTTATTAAATGAACTGAGTAGTGCGCTATCTTTCTCTCTCTCAAAAAAAAAAAAAAAAAAAAAAAAAAAAAAAAAAAAATCTTGAATTCAAATTATAAGATTACACTCCTATAAAAAATTATACAGATAACTAGCATTTGCTCAACCAGAAGATACGAAATTTCAATTTTATACCCTAATCTCATAGATCATGGACATAATGCACACTCAGCTCCTCCACTTTTACTGCAGATGGAAATATGTGGTCGCATAGATCGACTTCAACAAATGTCCAGAGTTTGGACGCGACAATATAGTTGATTCCTAATTAATCAAATTGCTGCTGCTATCAGGGATCGCGTCCAATTAAATTACTTAGGGTGTATTCATGATCATCCATGTGCCCAATTCCTACGTGTTATCTTTGAAGTAAGAAGACCATATTGCCAATATATGGGACAACAACATATATGGGATCAATATGGTACCGTTTGGATTGGGGATAAGAGAGAATGAATTATACCAGGGATAAATATAAAGTTAGGTATAATATGAAATTATGTTTGATTGGGAATGAGACTTATACCAGGTATAAGAAAAAAAATATTTTGTAGTGATTGAAGAATAAGAGGAATAGAGAGTTGACTTTTGTGTTAAAAGATTAAAATATTCTTTTCTTTTTAATAATTTTCTCAAAATTAAAATTTCAAAATTTATTCAAATTTTAATATTTATTAATTTTAATTTTTATAAAAATTTTAAGTAGGAGCAAAAAAAAAAAATTAATTTTAAAATTTTAAGTAGGAGTAAAAATTTTAATTTTTAAATTTATATAAATTTTAAAAAAATATAAAAAATTTGTATAAATTTTTAAATTAATATTTTTTAAAAACAAAATAAATTTTTTAGATTTATTAAAATATAAAATTTAAAAAATTAAAATTTATATTTTTTAAAATTTAAAAATTTTAATAAAAAAAGCATTAAAAAAAAACAAAAAAAAATAAATAAATAAATAAATGCCCCTTCTCAAAGCAGAGCCTCTGCCTTGGAAAGGAACAGAATAGGAGAGAGAGGGAGTAGTTGTTCGGGCGGGGAAATGGGATATCCCTCTCCCAAACCGAGTTTTAATCCCGTTTGGAGGATATTACATCCCCAATCCTGTTTTCGGTTGGGTACAAAGGAGGATATTCCCTTTGTACCCAATCCAAACACAACATGAAGGAATTGTACACACGTCACATTTTATGGAGACTCGAAAAGGGTGAGCATTTACGTTTCAAAGTAGTACAAGTAGGTTAACAGAGGTCAAGGTCGATAACATAACAAATTTCATCATAGTTTTGTTGCAGGAAAATTCCTTTGCATGAGCCCACGCCACAGATCCCTTTAAAGATACAAAACAAGTGCGGAAATGGAATCTTCTCTTTTGGACTTCACATTTTTAGTTTTTCTTGGGTTGCAATTTTGTTTTCAGAACTTCAATTTCATGCTACAGAATGTTTATTAGATGATTTTTTTCTGTAATTATTGTTGGCTAGCTTCAATTTATTTAATAAAAAAAGAAATCAGAAAATTTATTATTAATTGCCGAGAAATATGTCTGCCCGATAAGTACGTCAGACACAATATAACAGTGCGCAGAAACTATAAAAATTTGCTGAATAAAAATAAATTTTACAAGTAGCTTCGTCTTGTTTATTCTTTTGGAGATCTCCCTCCATTGGAAATTTTATTATTAAGTAATGCTATGCTTCCAAATAGATTTTATATTGGAATTTTGGTTTTCTTCTTCCTACCACGACATCGATGATAGTGATGTAATGTCTAAATTAGTGATAAACTTTACCCATTATCCTTAAAAGATCATGAAGAGAGAAGATGATTTGGATACCAAATCATCAAAAAAAAAAAAAAAAAACGATTGTTTTAAAAAATGCGATAAAAAAGATGTGGTTGGAGCAGTTGTTATATATGTTATTCTATGTCAAAGCATAGAGGAGAAAGTTTGCTTTGCTTCTCCAACATTATTATTATTATTATTATTATTATACTTATTTGATCACAATATTTTGATGAGGAGGTATCAAGTATATATCAACAAGCCTGGTCCCCAATTTTTTTTAAAACAGAAAAGTTCTTGTTAATTTGGGCTTGAGTATTTGATATTGCAAATGTGAAACAACTGAGTTTTGAACTGAAAACCTCAGATATCAACCACCAAATTATTAGCTGGAGTATTTGATATTTTATGTTGTGGAATGATGTGACTATATTATTTAAGAAGGGTCGGTCGAATTTCTGTGGGTTGAATTTGTTGTATTTGATGCTTTAGCTCGGCCTAGTAAAACCCAAATTTATCATGGGCCTGGCCCAAAGTTTTGTTTCAGAATATGGATTACTAAATTTGTGTCGGCGAACCAAAAGGCCCGACCACATAGGTTGAGGTCTCAAATTATATTTGGTGATTTAAGTGAAATTTATTTCACATTTTTTTTATTATTATTACCATATTCCCATATACATTACTTTATTATTTATAATAAAAAAAAATAATATAATTTGTGATAAAAAGCTTGATATATAGTTGAGTCCCATCTTCAAAAATATATTATCTAATTTTTAAATTTGTGCCGTTCAAATTTGTTCAGTAAACGCTACAACTTTTTGTTGCAATAAACTTAAAAAAAAATCTGAATCAATTGAGGTATTTTTACACCCACTGTTAAAAAAAATCTGAATCAATCGAGGTATTTTTCCACCCACTGTAGGATTGTTGCTCCGTAAGAGTAAAATTCCTGCTTAATATATTCTCTCTAAAATTAGAGCTTGATAAAAGTTGAAACCATGGCACACCACTCAAAAAACTTTTTTTTTAAAAAAACGTTACCAATAAATTATCTCATATAGAATATATTAAAAATAATTAAAATATGGTGAAATAAAAAAGAATATATTTTAGGGTTAATTTTATACGGCTCTATAAACTTATGGAATAACAGATATATACCAATAAAGCTCAACTTTTTATATTTATTTTTCAAAAATCTTAAATTGTTCATATGTATTCCTCCGATTTATTATTGTTAGTTCATTGTTTATTTTTAAACCGATTATATGTGAAATGTCAGTTTTACCAAATGTCTGAAAGAATAAAAAATTAAATTTACCTTACTAACAAACTAAGATTAAGTATTTAATTTTTGATTAATTAGATTTTTCTAACAGAAATAAACGGTAAGAATATATATAAATAACATTAAATTTTTTTAAAAAATAAATATAAAAAATTAAATTTTATAAAAGTATATTTACTATTCAATATATTTTCAAGATTAATCGGTATGTAATTAAAACCTATACTTTATATCCAATCATTTTAACGGACAAATATAATATATTAATAAACAATAATTTTGAGAAAGCGTAATACTTATTGTGTCAGAATGATTCTGTAACTACTGCTCTATAAAATTTAAACTGTAATGATTTGATATTTTTAGCTAATCAAATTGTTCATTTAAAAGCTATAATTAACTGGGCATAAATGATGTGACTCAACTATTATACTGTTTGCAAGAGAATGAAACACGAGGTAATAAAACTACATTGACCAGGAATAGTGCCAAAGCTCGGTTTAGCTGTACCAGTACAATAAAGAAGCTTCTTCCTTAACCTGCTCAGCAATTTCAACAAACGCCGCCCACGGAAATATCACGCCAACGACTAATAAAAGCGCTACTCGCTACCACGAATAAACTCGCGACTCGCTCTATGCGACATTTAATGCAACGGTTGGTTGGCGTTTCTTTCCTCTCCTTCGCTTTCCCCTTTAACCCCACAGTACCTCTTTCATTTCTCCCTCTCTCTCTCTCTCTCTCTCTCTCTTAGCGACTAAGTATTCTTCTTTATTTATGTATCCGAAATATTTTCCCCAATTCCTTGCTCTATTCGGGGATTATTAGATGGATTTCTCCTCCAATCATCTCAAGTGGGTTGCGAGAGAAACATGCAAATATGGCTCCATCGCTTGTGGGATGATCGGAACGGTGATTTGCGTCGTAGCCACTTGCTTATTCGCTATAGGTTTGTGCTTCATCTTATATGCTAATTTTTGTAATTATAGTAGTGTGAGAATCGGTTCTAAACCTTTTGATTTCAATTTCCTTCAATATTTTTTTTTTTTTTTTTGTCGGTGCGCGTGAGATGCTGTGAGATCGAGTTGTTGAATTTGATCTATTGTGATTTTAGTGGGGTCGATCATCGGAGCAGTGACGGGGGCCGTGATCGGCTCCGGAACGGAGAGTGGGATGCTCCGGGGGGCCGGCGTCGGAGCCATCTCCGGCGCGGTGTTCTCGATCGAGGCCGTCGAGTCGTCTCGTGATCGTTGGAATTCCAATGGATTGGGAGTGTGGAGCATTCTCTATTTGGTGAGCAACAAATCCTCTAAAAAGGGGAAATTGGCTTAAAATAATTTTCGATTAAAACACTTGTTTCAGAGATTACTTAAAAGTGACTTTGATTACATTTGAACTTGATTTTCGCAGATGGACATCATCTATAGCTTATTGAGTGGCAGACTAGTTAGAGAAAAAGTTGATCCCGCTATGCAGAGTGCGGTTTCGAGTCAGGTACTCGCCCTTTCGCGTTTTTCATCTTCGATTGACGTAATTTCAGTTCGATTATAAGCCAAGTTTAGTGAGTCTAAACACATTCATGAGGCCACCGAGAAGATCTACTACCCACACATAGCTGTGGATTCAATTGATTGAAAACAACTTCCCTTCGAATTGATCCAAAGTTGTGTTTAATTCATTGAAGGATAGATCCGTAGGATTATTTTGCTTCTACTACGCATGTGTTACGGTCGAATCACAATTACGTCCAATCCAAACAACTGATTTTATTTATGAGGGAGTAGTTGCGTAATGCGATTTTCAACTCTGTATTGTTACAGATCGGGGTAATTAGCTCACTCTGCAATTCAACTGTGTGTTATTACAGATTAGTGCGATCAGCTCACCCTTCGTTGAATCTTCCGATTTCTTCGAAACTGGCTTTGTGAGCGGCATGCCAAAGGATTCCATTGAAGAGCTTCCAAAAGTGAAAATTACAAAAGAAGATGTGGTTGATAGAGCAGGAGAGAATATCTGCTGTTCTGTGTGCTTGCAGGTAATATTTCTTAAAATTCTAACATTCTTGAATGATCAATATATGGAATCTGAAAACTGTGCCTCATTAACAATTTTCTTCTCTTTTTGCCAGGACCTTCAGATTGGAGACTCGGCGAGGAAATTGCCGAATTGCGTGCATATGTTTCATTCGCGGTGCATCGACAGTTGGCTCATTCGGCATGGTTCTTGCCCTCTTTGCCGCCGGGATGTCTAATTTTTCATTTCTTTTCTTTTGTTTTTTTTTTTTAGCGGATTATATGAGAGTGTTTGATGTATAGAATAAGATATTGTAGAACATTTCGATCATCTTTATTCATTGATACACAGTTCTTCAGCGGCCCTTTATGAGGCTAGCTAGAGCTAGATCACTCTGCATTGTGGAGCTCTACATATATGTTGTTGGCTTTAGCAGCAGCTGGGAAGGTATCTGATAATGTTGGGTGTAGTATTGTCAAAATTGAGCCCCTTTATTTGTGTACTGATTTATTTATTTATTTTGATAAAAATATAACGTTTTATTTATTTTATTCAATAATTAACTGAATTTAGCAAACTCTTATTTCAAGACGGGGCACTGTCACGGGACACTATTTTTGAAATTGAAATTAACAATCTCTTATTTCAAGGGGACGGCGTTTTTGAAATATTGAGGCTTACTTCAAGACTAAGTATTTAGTTCAATCAACATCAGCAAGCTGTTAACTGCTTTTCGGCGTGTGAAACTGCTAGCCTTATTAACTATCAACGGCATTGCTGACAAAGTCATTAAATTAATCCAAAGATTTTTAAAGGAGGAAGAATACACTGGGCCCCATACACAAGTCAACTACTGTTTTCCATATGTCTGATATTTTCATACTATAGAATACTCATATAATCCAATAGCAATTTCAATAATTTTTTTTTTTTATATTATAAAATTGCTACCGCTTTTGTCGCCGGAAAAATACGTGGCATTTGCATTTACAAAATTTTTTATAATATAAATATAATAACGTTTGTCGTAGGCTTGTAGTTACCATATTGTTATTATTAAACTAGAGCTAAGTCGATCTGGTACCGGCCCATTAACCGCCCAGCAAAATCATCATACTTTTTTTTTTTTTTTAATCTAAAGTTAAAAGGTCAACGGTCACAATCCATCGCAGCGCGCTTGTTACGTCAAAACTAATTTCGATATTGATTTGCTCAATAAATAACCGAGCCCCACTTGCTAAATCTCCTCCTCCTAGTCTTCGCATCATCACATGTGAAGCACCGGAGCGTTACCTTTCCACGAACGGCTGAGATTTGACAAGCGGAGGAGAAAGCTCCAATTGCGCGGCACACATGACACGTGCATGGAGCGCGCGTGACCATGACCAAAACGCACGGATACGACAAGTGTCCGGTGCGTAGCTTACACGCGTGAACAGTTCTTTATTAACCAATTTTGTTCAAAATTTTTGAATCAGGCCACGAAAACCACAGGTCCACGGGCAACTGGAGTTCTTAAAGCTAGTTTGTGGTAAGGAAAATTCTGTGGGCATTTATTTTTGCATACTCCTTTAGTACTAGTTAACTCCACACTGGTTAATTTATGCATGAAATTTTTATATATATAGACACGGTACAAAAAAAAAAAAGTAATACATGCGAGTAAAGAGAGTGGTGTAACAAAATAACGTAACACGGAGCAAAATAGAACACACAAAATAATTTTAACAAGCTAATAACTTAACCAATGGTAAATGCTATAGGGACTAGATAGAACTATCTCTCTCCTACCAGATGCTTAGCTAGAAGCGAATAGAAATAATTCAGAAATAATCTTTATTATCAATTGGAAGGAGCCTCGGTCGTTGTTGTGGGAGGGGGGAGGAGTCGAGCCCTACAGAGGGGGCAGAGGGGGTGCGAAGCGAGCCATCGGTCGGCGCAGCTGCGGTGGAAGGCGTGGCGGCAGGCGGGGAGGACGCGCGCCGCCTGCCCGGCCACGATGTCGTCCAGGCAGACTGCGCACTCCGCGCCGCCTTCCCCCACTGACGCCCCGTCCCCGGCGCCGCCGAGCCGCCGTAGCTCCGACTCCGTCAACCCCTTCTCCCCCGGAGCCGCCGCCGCTGCTGCCGCCGCGGTGGAGGCCGGGGAGCGGATCGCGGCGTACCACAGAAGGCACAGGTACAGCGCGAACACCAGGCTCATCCCCGCGCACACCAGGAACAGTCCCAGGAAGAGAATCCATAGCATTCTCTTCTTCTTTAATTTTGTTCTCTCTTCTTTCTATATTTCTCTCAACTCTACGTTGTATATATGAAACAGTAGTAGTAATATTACCTGGTTATAGAAAGGAGCGGGGGCGTTGGAATCTGTGTAGAAGATTCTCTTTCTGAGCTCGGGGCTGGGGAACGGACGGTGGAGATTTGCGTACAGTTGGAGCTCTGAGTGCAACTTACACCTGTCTCTTTTAATATACATATATATATTTTTTTAAGGTCCAAAGAAGAAACTTCTGTATATAGAGATCAAGGACCATAGATATTTATAGATACATTTTATAAGCTCAAATAAAATTCAAATACGATTCAATATTTTAATTTTTTTTTTTTCAAAATAATGGTATATATATATATATATATATATATATATATATATATTTGTATGCCATTATTAGTTTTTGCACTCTACTTAAAACTAGAGTTTCGAATCCTCAAATCTAAACAAGAATTATTACCAATAGATATTAATTATTTAGACACCCGAGATTTTTTTTTTCCTTCGCATTTACATCAAAATTAATGAGCTCAAGTTTTTATTTTTTAATTGAAAATTATTTGTACTGAGGGTTTCAGAATAAGACTTTGTGGGCAAACTTTATATAAAAAAGGATAAATTGTGTGTTTGGTTATCAAATTTTAATATGTTATCATTTTTTATTTAAGTTTTCAAAATTATTATATTTAAATTTTATAAATTTAATTTAGTTAACTAAATATAAATATATCCATTAGATGTAGCAGTGTAGCAAATAATAATGAGCCAATGAATAACATATTATATTATTTTTATATTATGCTTTAAAATTTAATCAATTATTATAAAAAATAATTAATATAAAAATATTTTTGAGGCAATACTTGAAAAATATCTCTATAATATAATAAGTACAGACATTTCAAGAAGCGTTATGAACCGTCTATCGTATTAAACCAATTTTTAATGTTTCGATACTTTAAAAATTTTAAATTTTATTTTTTTTGATATTTTAAAATGTTAAAATATATTTTATCGTTACTTAACATAATGATGATTTTTTATTTACTGAAATTTTTAAATATAATATTAAATTATATTAGAATTCTTTTAAACATTATCAAGTATAAAAAAAATATTCTTAAATATTATTTTTTTTGAGTAAACTAAAATAAATTATGATATTTAATTATAACAATTCTAAAAAATTAAACTAAAAATTATAATAAATTAAAATTGAAGAACTAAAATACCACATCATATGGTGCAATTTATTCTTAAAAAAGAAAAAAAAAAAGGAAAAAAAAAAAAAGAAAGGCTCCGGTCTCTAGTTCGTGGTCCATGCAAATTATTCTACGTGGGAGGTAGGAGGCGAAGGGTCGAAGCGCCTGTAATTAGTCTGCGGGGCCCGCGCTGTTCTGTAACACAAGCTTTGCGCGGAGGGGACACGTGTCAGTGCGGGTGGGACACGTGGCATCGGCCGCTTCTCTGGTTGTGGCGTTAAAGAAAAGGAAGGGTGACTCGTCGCAGTTGGGTTTTAGCCCAACAATTTCAGGTCCCGGTGCGTAGCGGTCGCAGATATTTTAGGACTTGCCACGTAGGCTCATTTGGTGGGTCCCGCGTTCGTTGGCCCTAGTCCCTCGTGTGGGGCCCGGTTCCGAAATTCCCGCACCGGTACCGAATACGAAATTTTTTAGTCCCAAATTAAAATTTACATTATGTTATCGTTTGGTTTGAAAATAATTTATTTATGTTTATTTTTAAAATAGATATAATTTTTAGAGTAGATAGAAATTAAATTAATTTTATATTTGAATCAAAAATTTTGAGGAATAAAAATATATATATTTGAATGATTAGATAGAAATAGTAAAAATAAAAATAATTATAATTAAAAATAGAAATAATTTATCTAAATAATAAGTATTTAAATATTAGTAAATTAATATTTACTATTTCTTGAAATAGGTATAAGTTTTGGGATAGGTACAAATTAAATTAATTTTATATAATAATCGAGATATTTTGAAGAATAAAAAAAATTATGTTTGGATGAATAAATCACAATAGTATAAATAAGAATAATTAGGATTGATTATAAAAATAATTTATTTAAATATTAGTAAAATAATATTTAGTAAGTTAATAAATTAATTAATTATAAATACTGTATGAGATGATAAAGAATGACGTTAATTAGTGCATAACTATAAAAATTAGACAATATGTTAATATTAATTAATTAATTAATTAATTTTATTTTAAATTAATACATTAATCAAATATATTAAAATATTAATTAAATAGTCTAAATATTTGTTAATTAATGAATAAGCATATAAAATAGTTACTTATTTAATTAGATGATTAATTATAAATAATAAATTAATTATAAATATTTATTAATTTAATAAATTAAATGATTAGCTAGATAATTATTAAAAATAATAATTATATTAATTAATTATATTTTATAATTATTTATAGCTTAATTAGTAGAAGAATAAGATAGAGAATAGTTTATTATACCAATGGGTGGAACTACTATTCTACTTACATTAAGAGAAGAGAATAATAATTTTTAACACTGTTTGGAAGAATAAAAAATATAAATATCTTATTCTCCCTTTTAAAAGAAACATAGCCTATATATATTTTCCTAATACTAATTTTATGATTTATCAAAATATTAATATGAAAAAATTATTAGAACTAATTTTGACGGATCAATTTGCATGTGATACATGAGCAGACTAGTTACTCAAATGTTTGATTTTTTTATAGAATTAATGATTTTTAAAATGGGGCTTCAATTAATGTCTCCGCTTCTTAGATGATAAGTAATTACAATAGATTCTTAAAGAGGCGACTGAGATGTAGAACCTGACATATAGGTATGCAAGGAATACTACGTGTGCACTTCGAAAGGATGTACATCATACATCCCACTCCATCCAAAAATGACGGTTTATTCATCGGTCATCTCAAAATGATCTATAAAATTCACTTCATCTTTAAATAAATAAAATATAAAATATACACTCTATTTGAAATGTACACTTATCATTTTTCATAGATATGACAAAAGATGAGCCTCTTATGTTACGTGCAGCAATATTTTCTAACTATTTAATGTGATCAGCGAAGAGATTGTACGTTAAGTTTTTCGTTTAAAATTAAAACAAGATATTAAATTTGTAGGAGATACGAACTGCAGAATAAGGACAACGGTTCATGTCATGATTAGCCAAATGGATGATAATCTAACCAATTCACAGAATGATTAATTAACAAAAAAAAAAAAAAAACAATGTCCATGTCTCCATACCATCAATTTTTCACCCCAAAAAAAACTCCAAAAAATCTACGTCCCTTTCTAGATAACGTACTGTTTTCTCTCCAACACTATATATATATATATATATATATATATATATATATATATGGTAGTGTAGTGCTAATGAGTAGTATCAATTATAAGCTAACGCTAACAAAACTTTGCCTTTACAGTGAATATAGCCAGAGGAAAATAATGCTTAGATGTTTTTACTTGAGTGAGCTTGAGAAGGCCACGACGAAGTTTAGCGACAAGTGTTTGATCGGGACGGGTGCATTCGGGAACGTGTACAAGGGAGTGTTTGATGAGGGATGCACCGTTGCTGTAAAGAGATTGCATTGCGATTCATACGGAAGTGTCGATGAATTTCGAAATGGTGCGAAAAGGAAAAAGCACTTAATTGAGTTACATATGTAGATTAGTTTCTTGTTCAATAATGACGATCTTTTAATGATAAGAGACGTGTACATGTATCAGAGATTGACCTGCTTTCAAGAGTTCAACATGAAAACCTCGTTACTTTAGTCGGCTACTGTGAAGAATTAATTCATGAATTATTATTTTCAATTTCATTAAGATGCTATCTACCATTATCAATTTCATTTCTATAGATACTTGGCTTATTTATTGACTAATGCACAGTAACTAATTAAAGATAACTAAACATTGACTATTTCTAAAAAAAGCTCTATATTCTATCTGTAGGGCAAAAGATACTGGTTTATGAATATGTTCCCCATGGTTCTCTACTAGAGTGCATAGTTGGTAAGCTTGCTCCAATTTCATTCCTTAGAGTGCTAAAATATTGTTTAACACATCAAAAACTAACGCGGTTCAGCTAACAATAAAAAATACCGACGTAGGAAGGAGAAGAAAGATTTTAACGTAGGAAGGCGAAGGTTTCAGACTCTGGATTGGTGAAATCCGGCCTGACTGGCAATGAATCGCACGTCACAAGCCAGATCAAAGAAACTGCGGGCTAATCTTGTAACATCCCAACAGCTCCACATCGGATGAAAAAAGAATTCTAATTAGATTTATGAGACCATACACGCTAGTAAAAATAACCGGGCTTAAGTATTTTGGGCTGTGATTTGAGCCCAACGAGTTATTATTGCTAGCGGGTCGGATCGTCACAAATGGTATCAGAGACGAATAACAGCCGGAAGTGTGAAAGCTAAGTGCTATGCGGAGCAAAGTGCTACACCATGGATTTGGTGGGGGCCACATCTTGAATCCACAGGAGTCACCTCTAGAATCTCACATCGCTTGGTAATTCTGATTTGTTCTGTGTTTGTAATCTGGTTTGGATCCGACGAGGATGTCAGGATCTAAACGAGTGAAGTTTGTAACATCCCAATAGTCTCCAATAATCTCACATCGGATGGAAAAAAAGTTCTAATTAGATTTATGAGACCATACATGCTAGTAATAATAACCGGGCTTAAGTATTTTGGAATGTGATTTGAGCCTAACGAATTATTATTGCTAGCGGATCGGATCGTCACAAATCTGGACCAGCCTATTGTTCGAGTTCTCACTTAACTACTTTTAGTGATGTTTATAGCTTCAGAGTAATACTCTTACAACTTGTTGCTGCGAGACCAGTTGTGGTTACTTCAGGAGCACATTCTCAGAGTCATATTGTTGATTGGGTAAGTGTGTTATGGACATTAAAGTGCTCATTATTTCTAGAGAAATTTACATTTTGTACTTTACCTCCTATTGTTAGGTGTCCACAAATTTAATTTCTCTATCCTTATGTCCTTATCTTGCATTTAGGTCTGGAACTGAGCTGTGGTTTTAGTCGGCTCATACTATGCCCAAGTTTGACATCAAAAATAATTTTGGACTTTGGGTCAGACTTTTACCCAATTTTTTAAAAAATTAAGGCCCGGCCGAAGCCCAAGCCTAAAAGTTAATACCCATTGGATTTTGTTGAGGCCCACTTTATACATTTGTAACATTGTTCATATATTTTTATTTTATATTAAATTAAAATAAGACATTTATTTTTATACATTAAAGATTGGAGTTTGATCAAATCAAAAAGTTAGTTATAATATATTTTCATGTAAAAACTAAATATTTAATTATATGTATAATGATATCTTCATATACATTATTTTATATATACTTAATAATATTATACCATATATAATATATTTTATCAATTGATTCTTATATAGATAAATATATAAAGAAGGCTACTATACTATTAATACATTGGTGCTATTAGGTTTTGAGCTCTTGGATAAAGAAATGTGAGGTTAGAATTACAGTAGTCTTCTACCGTTTAGTGGGTAGATGAAAAAATAGTATGTTCTAAAAGGTGAAAATAATCAAAACGATATATTCAATGACAAAAAATTTAATAGCATAAAGTGCTTGGTGCTAATGAAAGTATAGTAGCTGAATTCTAAATATATTATATATAATATTCAAAATCTTAGTTTGGTCAGATCTGGACCGGGTGACATGTTCAAATAGGACCAAATTTTTTTTGTACCTAGACTTTGAAATTAGATCAAATCCAAAATTATAATTTTAATACTCAAAATTTGGCCCATATATGGTCTATCGGTTCGGGCCTTATTTAGATCCAGGTCTAGTTCCAAGCTTACTTGCATTTGAGCATACGAATTTATGATTCATGGGGGCCAAAGGTGAAAATTAATATATTATTTTGTAGTGATAAATGTGAAACAAGAAAGTAATCATAGAGTACATAATTTTCTATATAATTATTTTTTTGTTTCTTTCTAATTAACAAAATAAATGTGAATCAAGAAAATAATCATTAAGTACATAATTGTCTAGGCAATGCTTTTTTTTTTTCCTTTAAAATTAACAGAATAAATGTGAAACAAAAAAAAGTACTAATTGAGTACATAATTTTCTATGTAATGACTTTCTTTTCTTTATATTTAACAAAATAAACGTGAAACAAGAAAATAATAATTGAGTACACAATTTTCTACGCAATGCTTCTTATTGATTAAATATTTAACAAAATAAACGTGAAACAAAAAAGTAATACCTGAGTACATAAATTTCTATGCAATGCCTTTTTGTATCGTTATATTTAACAAAATAAACGTGAAACAAGAAAATAATAATTGAGCACATAATTTTCTATGCAAGGAATTTTGTTTTTTTATATTCAACCAAATAAACGTGAAATAAGAAAGTAATAATTGAGTATATAATTTTTTATACAATGAATTTTGTTTTTTTATATTTAACAAAATAAATGTGAACAAAAAAAAAAAATCATTGGGTACATAATTTCCTATTCAATATTTTTTTTTTTATAATTAACAAATTGTAGGCAAGAACAAGCTTAGAGAAAGGAACAATGGAAGTGACACTAAATGCCAATATCTTACTTGATCTTGAACTTTGTAATATGGAGATGATATTAAATTGTTGGGGCAAAAAAAAAAATTATAATAAAAAAAAATAGGGGGAAAGATTATGGTTTGTCCGTAATGTTGATTTCTCGTATAAGGCCAAAATTTTTAACATATTAATAATTTGGGTCCACCAAATTTTACTATAAGTTTAAGCTCTCTTAATATATCATTTGTGAATACAAGTTTAGGTCATTTATGAACACAAGCTTATAGGTATCATCAAAGCACCGTCAATTTTAGTTTACCAAATCAGTCGGGTCCTATTTTTTGTGCCCAACGGGTCTTACATTATACTCAACTTTTTGTTTAAAAATTCAATTTTAAAAAAAAATTATATGCAAATTGAATTTTGAATTTTAAAATTTTAATCAAATTTTAAAATATCTTTCAACCAAATTCCAAAATATCTCCCAACCAACTTATCCAAACTTACCTATATCCTGTTTATTTGGAATTCAATTTTGAACTTTTGAATCCAAGCAAATTCCTTCGTTCGTTAACCGTTCAATTTTAAAATTTGAACATATTCAATTTTTAGATTTGAAATTTAAAATTTAAATACAACCATACTTCCTCAACATATTAAAATTTGAACATAACCGTTCAATTTTAAAATTTGAACATATTTAATTTTAAAATTTGAAATTTAAAATTTAAAATTTATTTGAACCATATTTACTAACATATTGAAATTTGAACATAACTGTTCAATTTTGAAATTTGAATATATTCAATTTTGAAATTAAAAATTAAAAATTTGAATATAACCACATCCCCTCAATATATTAAAATTTCAACATAACCATTCAATTTTGAAATTTGAAATTTGGAAATTAAATATAAGCACATTCCCGTAATATTTTGAATTTTGAAATTCGAACATAACCTTTCAATTTTAAAATTCGAACATATTCAATTTTAAAATTTAAAATTTAAAATTTGAATATAATAATTTCTCCGAAGTATTCAAATTTGAACCACGTATTTTTCTCAATGAACCCATATTTCCACGCACATCGTTCCCTTAACATACTCACATTTCCTTGCCTATCCCTTAACAAATCCTAACAAACCCACGCGACATTTCTCTCCCACTCCCATCCTAACAAACCCACGCGACATTTCTCTCCCACTCCCCAATATAAATAGAGAATAGAAAAAAAAAATCCCAACAAACCCATGCGACATTTCTCTCCCACTCCCCACTATAAATAGAGAATAGAAAAAAAAAAGGAAAAAAAAAAGAAAAAGAAAAATCTTTTTGGTCTGAAAAGAGAACAACGCAATATCACACAAAACGATTCCGCGCATAATCTTTGATAATGTCGTATCAGCGCTTTCCGCACGCAAACGAATCACCTGGGTAATGATTTAAACGAATCACCTGGGTAATGATTTTTTCTATTTTGTAGTTTGAAATATGGTATAAATAATTTTTTATAAGTTTGGTATGAATTCAAAATGATTTTACATTTGTGGTATATTTTCAAATAAACTTTTCAAATTTAGTAAATTTGAAATATACTTTATAAATGTTGTATGAATTCATAATTATTTTATATTTGTGGTATAATTTCAAATGATCTTTTCAAATTTAGTAACACTTCAAATAATATACTATTGTTTGTTTCCATAGGCTGAATAACATGTATCATCCAACAAATATAGCGGCTGTAATTCAGAAGTGAGTAACTGATGTTATTATCTGAATTTTGATTTATTCTTCTTAATAAATTTTGACTTAAAAGTGCAAGACAGCTCCATGTGGTTTTACCAAATGGAACATTCTACTCAAAAATTATTTGTAAACACTTATTGCTAAAAAGTCATTACCACACCACCTCCCGAATAGAGTGATATTTTTTCATTATGTAGAATTTTAACTAATTTTGTTTGTGTATTATTTTCCAAGTGTATTATTTTCCAACAGATGAAATGAACTTGATTCTTATAAATCTACGGATGAAAAGTCTTTATCTGTAATACTAGATCTCTTGGAAATTTTGGCAGCGACGGATAGGATCATTGCATCGTATTATGAGATTGTTATGTGGAGAAATGAAAGGATGACAATGCCGATTGGAAGTATTTTTGTAAAGTCAAAAGCTGCTCACATGTTTATGTCTGCCTCTTCTGCTCGCATTCACATCAAATTTAATCACCGACCATTTATAAATGAACGGCTTGAAAAGGTCAAATTGGATTTATATTTTGAAAATTATATGAAGTAAGTGCATTGATTCTCTTCTTTTAATATATGATTGGATATTTTGGAACAATGTGATTATTGATGATTATATATTTCTGTAAAATGCAGGGATCCAATGCGCTGGGCAAGTTGAAACAATATTCTGTGGTATATTTAATTTTTTTTTCCTAAGTGTTCATGTTTGTCATCCAATTCACTATATAAATATACTTTTTAAAACTGCAGAAGAAAGGGAAGGCATATTTTGAAAAAAACACTTTTGGAGTTTAATATCGAATATATTGAGAAATTCAATAAAAAAAAGGAGAAAGGCATATTATAAAATGATGGGAATTTGTCAAAAAATCCAAGAGAGTGGAAGCGGCCTAGGCTGAGCTCAATGCATATTATAAAATGATGGGAATTTGTCAAAAAATTATAAAAGAATCGGAAGGCATCCAACATCATTTACGAGAGATGTTTTCAAGCGCAAATCGTATTGTATTTTATATTTAGAGGAACAAATAAAGAATCTCCATGTTTCAGTTGTTAAGGCTTTCACAGTAGGAAAATTCTGTACTAACATCTCCGATGCCGTATTGAATTTGACAAAGGTATTGTCTGGCATGCAATTTTTTTTTGTACTTTGTTTTGATACATCTTTATCAATAATTTTTTTAAACATTTTTGTGTTCTATAGATGGCAAGTAGTTTGACAACTACTGTAATGGCACTTGATGATCATGAAACGGATGATGTCGAAAAACGTAAGTATTATTTGTTTTTGGATTTGAAATAGCACATAAGTCTGGTTTTGATTTTAAAATAAATTTATGATCTAGTTTTTTAGGACTAGCTTTTTCCATCAACATGGTTACTCTCACTAGTCACTTTTTTTAATTTGCAAATTGTGTTTTCTTGTTTTGGTTCAAATGAGAGGTGCAGGTGCAACAATACTGTTTTTAACAAATATTTCGTATTACATAGTTAATAATTTCTGGTTGTGAATTTATAATTTGGTTATAGTAAGGGAACTTATTCTCTTTGTTTTTATTTGAGATAAGCTCAACTTAAAATTATTAGTTATGATCAAACAAATATGAAAAACATACAACTTTAATTTTACCACATCATAACTGATCTTTGAGATAATCACCTTTTTCGGATTTTACATAATTGTGTTTTGTATTGCAGTAAAGGGAAGCTAAGGCTCGTGTAGCGGCTGACAGCAACTGTGAGCAGTACTCGAATTCGTAGTTGTACTCAGATGTATTTTTTTTTTTACTAGACTCGTCATTTATGCTTGAAACTGCAGATATTACTTGAATTGGTGGTGCTAGTAGTCGTGCGAGTTTCTTTTTGATTATGTTACTCATATTGAAACTACAGATCCTAATTTCTAGATTCTTTCTGCATTATCTCTTTTTGCAAAAAAAAACCAAAATGTGGAGGTTAATCTGCATGCGGTAATATCTGCATGTGGTAATAATCTTTTTTTTTTCAAGTTTTTCTTCATTCAAAGGGATTATAATCGTGAGCCACTATATTCAGGCTCGACGATTTTTCAAATTCATTGACGATGCTATTGAAAATATTCTTTGTACAGTGTTTTCTTCCCCTACCTTTCTTACCTAAATATGCCTTACTATATTAGATAAGTGAAAGGAGAGATACTACTAGTAGGATGGAAGTTAAGTTGGTTTAATTTTGAATTTACAAAGTGAGAAGATTACGCACAAAGGATGGTGTTAATATCATTTTTGAGTTATTTTTTGCCATCTCAATAATATAAGTTTGTGTGTTTAATTCATCTGATCTTCATTTAATGAACCTGATATTCACCATGTATGTTTTCTGGGATGAATAGATCATTCGTCAATTGTTCGTTTTTGATTAATTTTTTGGATTGGATAACTATGAAGGGAATTAAGAAAAACAGTACTTTGGTGGTATTGTGTTTTTCCCGTGAAATATATGCTGTTGTGTGGTGGTATTATGTTTTTCAATTTTTTCTTTTCTTTTCTTGAGAATTATTAATTATCTTAATTTTATATTTTTAAATAATATGAAAGTACTATCACAAGTTTTTTCATTTTCATAATAATAATTTCTTGATTGCTGGTGTAGTTATGAAAATTATGAGGAGGAGTTGTTATCAGTTATGAAAATTATGAGGAGGAGTATATAACAACTCAAAAACGTACTCTCTTTCACATTTATCACGACGAGAATTGGTACAACTATCCTCTTCTTATGTATTATATATTTTTTTTATTTCTTAATTGTCCTATAAAATTTTATAATACTATTGTTTGTTTCCATAGGCTGAATAACATGTATCATCCAACAAATATAGCGGTTGTAATTCAGAAGTGAGTAACTGATGTTATTATCTAAATTTTGATTTATTTTTTTTAATAAATTTTGACTTAAAAGTGCAAAACAGCTCCATGTGGTTTTACCAAATGGAACATTCTACTCAAAAATTATTTGTAAACACTTATTGCTAAAAAGTCATTACCACACCACCTCCTGAATAGAGTGAAATTTTTTTATCTATAAATTGTTATGTAGAATTTTAACTAATTTTGTTTGTGTATTATTTTTCAAGTGTATTATTTTCCAACAAATGAAATGAACTTGATTCTTATAAATCTATGGATGAAAAGTCTTTATCTGGAATACTAGATCTCTTTGAAATTTTGGCAGCGACGGATAGGATCATTGCATCGTATTATGAAATTCTTGATTGTTATGTGGAGAAATGAAAGGATGACAATTCCGATTGGAAGTATTTTTGTAAAGTCAAAAGCTGCTCACATGTTTATGTGTGCCTCTTCTGCTCGCATTCACATCAAATTTAATCACCGACCATTTATAAATGAACGGCTTGAAAAGGTCAAATTGGATTTATATTTCGAAAATTATATGAAGTAAGTGCATTGATTCTCTTCTTTTAATATATGATTGGATATTTTGGAACAAGGTGATTATTAATGTTTATATATTTCTGTAAAATGCAGGGATCCCAATGCGCTGGGCAAGTTGAAACAATATTCTGTGGTATATTTAATTTTTTTTTCCTAAGTGTTCATGTTTTTTGTCATCCAATTCACTATATAAATATACTTTTTAAAACTGCAGAAGAAAGGAAAGGCATATTTTGAAAAAAGTATTTTTGGAGTTTAATATCGAATATATTGAGAAATTCAATAAAAAGAAGGAGAAAGACATATTATAAAATGATAGGAATTTGTCAAAAAATCCAAGAGAGTGGAAGCGGCCTAGGCTGAGCTCAATGCATATTATAAAATGATGGGAATTTGTCAAAAAAATTATAAAAGAATCGGAAGGCATCCAACATCATTTACGAGAGATGTTTTCAAGCGCAAATCGTATTGTGAATACTCAATGGTCTTTGATGGAGATAGCGTCATCTGATCAACAGTAGAAAATATTGACTTACAAATTTTATATTTAGAGGAACAAATAAAGAATCTCCATGTTTCAGTTGTTAGAGAGGCTTTCACAGTAGGAAAATTCTGTACTAACATCTCCGATGCCGTATTGGATTTGACAAAGGTATTGTCTGGCATGCAATTTTTTTTTGTACTTTGTTTTGATACATCTTTATCAATAATTTTTTTAAACATTTTTGTGTTCTATAGATGGCAAGTAGTTCGACAACTACTGTAATGGCACTTGATGATCATGAAACGGATGATGTCGAAAAACGTAAGTATTATTTGTTTTTGGATTTGAAATAGCACATAAGTCTGGTTTTGATTTTAAAATAAATTTATGATCTAGTTTTTTAGGACTAGCTTTTTCCATCAACATGGTTACTCTCACTAGTCACTTTTTTTAATTTGCAAATTGTGTTTTCTTGTTTTGGTTCAAATGAGAGGTGCAGGTGCAATAATACTGTTTTTAACAAATATTTCGTATTACATAGTTAATAATTTTTGGTTGTGAATTTATAATTTGGTTATAGTAAGGAAATTTATTCTCTTTGTTTTTATTTGAGATAAGCTCAACTTAAAATTATTAGTTATGATCAAACAAATATGAAAAACATACAACTTTAATTTTACCACATCATAACTGATCTTTGAGATAATCACCTTTTTCGGATTTTACATAATTGTGTTTTGTATTGCAGTAAAGGGAAGCTAAGGCTCGTGTAGCGGCTGACAGCAACTGTGAGCAGTACTCGAATTCGTAGTTGTACTCACATGTATTTCTTTTTTTACTAGACTCGTCATTTATGCTTGAAACTGCAGATATTACTTGAATTGGTGGTGCTAGTAGTCGTGCGAGTTTCTTTTTGATTCGACTAGACATGTTACTTATATTGAAACTACATATCCTAATTTCTAGATTCTTTCTGCATTATCTCTTTTTGCAAAAAAAAGCCAAAATGTGGAGGTTAATCTGCATGTGGTAATATCTGCATGTGGTAATAATCTTTTTTTTTTCAAGTTTTTCTTCATTCAAAGGGATTATAATCGTGAGCCACTATATTCAGGCTCGACGATTTTTCAAATTCATTGACGATGCTATTGAAAATATTCTTTGTACAGTGTTTTCTTCCCTTACCTTTCTTACCTAAATATGCCTTACTATATTAGATAAGTGAAAGGAGAGATACTACTAGTAGGATGGAAGTTAAGTTGGTTTAATTTTGAATTTACAAAGTGAGAAGATTACGCACAAAGGATGGTGTTAATATCATTTTTGAGTTTTTTTTTGCCATCTCAATAATATAAGTTTGTGTGTTTAATTCATCTGATCTTCATTTAATGAACCTGATATTCACCATGTATGTTTTTTGGGATGAATAGATCATTCGTCAATTGTTCGTTTTTGATTAATTTTTTGGGTTGGATAACTATGAAGGGAATTAAGAAAAACAGTACTTTGGTGGTATTGTGTTTTTTCCGTGAAATATATGTTGCTTGTGTGGTGGTATTATGTTTTTCAATTTTTTCTTTTCTTCTCTTTTCTTGAGAATTATTAATTATCTTAATTTTATAATTTTTAAATAATATAAAAGTACTATCACAAGTTTTTTCATTTTCATAATAATAATTTCTTGATTGCTGGTGTAGTTATGAAAATTATGTGAAGGAGTTGTTATCAGTTATGAAGGAGTATATAACAACTCCAAAACGTACTCTCTTTCACATTTATCAGGACGAGAATTGGTACAACTATCCTCTTTTTATGTATTATATTTTTTTTTATTTCTTAATTGCCCTCTAAAATTTTATAATACTATTGTTTGTTTCCATAGGCTGAATAACATGTATCATCCAACAAATATAGCGGCTGTAATTCAGAAGTGAGTAACTGATGTTATTATCTGAATTTTGATTTATTTTTTTTAATAAATTTTGACTTAAAAGTGCAAGACAGCTCCATGTGGTTTTCCCAAATGGAACATTCTACTCAAAAATTATTTGTAAACACTTATTGCTAAAAAGTCATTACCACACCACCTCCTGAATAGAGTGAAATTTTTTTATCTATAAATTGTTATGTAGAATTTTAACTAATTTTGTTTGTGTATTATTTTTCAAGTGTATTATTTTCCAACAAATGAAATGAACTTGATTCTTATAAATCTATGGATGAAAAGTCTTTATCTGGAATACTAGATCTCTTTGAAATTTTGGCAGCGACGGATAGGATCATTGCATCGTATTATGAAATTCTTGATTGTTATGTGGAGAAATGAAAGGATGACAATTCCGATTGGAAGTATTTTTGTAAAGTCAAAAGCTGCTCACATGTTTATGTGTGCCTCTTCTGCTCGCATTCACATCAAATTTAATCACCGACCATTTATAAATGAACGGCTTGAAAAGGTCAAATTGGATTTATATTTCGAAAATTATATGAAGTAAGTGCATTGATTCTCTTCTTTTAATATATGATTGGATATTTTGGAACAAGGTGATTATTAATGTTTATATATTTCTGTAAAATGCAGGGATCCCAATGCGCTGGGCAAGTTGAAACAATATTCTGTGGTATATTTAATTTTTTTTTCCTAAGTGTTCATGTTTTTTGTCATCCAATTCACTATATAAATATACTTTTTAAAACTGCAGAAGAAAGGAAAGGCATATTTTGAAAAAAGTATTTTTGGAGTTTAATATCGAATATATTGAGAAATTCAATAAAAAGAAGGAGAAAGACATATTATAAAATGATAGGAATTTGTCAAAAAATCCAAGAGAGTGGAAGCGGCCTAGGCTGAGCTCAATGCATATTATAAAATGATGGGAATTTGTCAAAAAATTATAAAAGAATCGAAAGGCATCCAACATCATTTACGAGAGATGTTTTCAAGCGCAAATCGTATTGTGAATACTCAATGGTCTTTGATGGAGATAGCGTCATCTGATCAACAGTAGAAAATATTGACTTACAAATTTTATATTTAGAGGAACAAATAAAGAATCTCCATGTTTCAGTTGTTAGAGAGGCTTTCACAGTAGGAAAATTCTGTACTAACATCTCCGATGCCGTATTGGATTTGACAAAGGTATTGTCTGGCATGCAATTTTTTTTTGTACTTTGTTTTGATACATCTTTATCAATAATTTTTTTAAACATTTTTGTGTTCTATAGATGGCAAGTAGTTCGACAACTACTGTAATGGCACTTGATGATCATGAAACGGATGATGTCGAAAAACGTAAGTATTATTTGTTTTTGGATTTGAAATAGCACATAAGTCTGGTTTTGATTTTAAAATAAATTTATGATCTAGTTTTTTAGGACTAGCTTTTTCCATCAACATGGTTACTCTCACTAGTCACTTTTTTTAATTTGCAAATTGTGTTTTCTTGTTTTGGTTCAAATGAGAGGTGCAGGTGCAATAATACTGTTTTTAACAAATATTTCGTATTACATAGTTAATAATTTTTGGTTGTGAATTTATAATTTGGTTATAGTAAGGAAATTTATTCTCTTTGTTTTTATTTGAGATAAGCTCAACTTAAAATTATTAGTTATGATCAAACAAATATGAAAAACATACAACTTTAATTTTACCACATCATAACTGATCTTTGAGATAATCACCTTTTTCGGATTTTACATAATTGTGTTTTGTATTGCAGTAAAGGGAAGCTAAGGCTCGTGTAGCGGCTGACAGCAACTGTGAGCAGTACTCGAATTCGTAGTTGTACTCACATGTATTTCTTTTTTTACTAGACTCGTCATTTATGCTTGAAACTGCAGATATTACTTGAATTGGTGGTGCTAGTAGTCGTGCGAGTTTCTTTTTGATTCGACTAGACATGTTACTCATATTAAAACTACAGATCCTAATTTCTAGATTCTTTCTGTATTATCTCTTTTTGCAAAAAAAAAGCCAAAATGTGGAGGTTAATCTGCATGTGGTAATATCTGCATGTGGTAATAATCTTTTTTTTTTCAAGTTTTTCTTCATTCAAAGGGATTATAATCGTGAGCCACTATATTCAGGCTCGACGATTTTTCAAATTCATTGACGATGCTATTGAAAATATTCTTTGTACAGTGTTTTCTTCCCTTACCTTTCTTACCTAAATATGCCTTACTATATTAGATAAGTGAAAGGAGAGATACTACTAGTAGGATGGAAGTTAAGTTGGTTTAATTTTGAATTTACAAAGTGAGAAGATTACGCACAAAGGATGGTGTTAATATCATTTTTGAGTTTTTTTTTGCCATCTCAATAATATAAGTTTGTGTGTTTAATTCATCTGATCTTCATTTAATGAACCTGATATTCACCATGTATGTTTTTTGGGATGAATAGATCATTCGTCAATTGTTCGTTTTTGATTAATTTTTTGGGTTGGATAACTATGAAGGGAATTAAGAAAAACAGTACTTTGGTGGTATTGTGTTTTTTCCGTGAAATATATGTTGCTTGTGTGGTGGTATTATGTTTTTCAATTTTTTCTTTTCTTCTCTTTTCTTGAGAATTATTAATTATCTTAATTTTATAATTTTTAAATAATATAAAAGTACTATCACAAGTTTTTTCATTTTCATAATAATAATTTCTTGATTGCTGGTGTAGTTATGAAAATTATGTGAAGGAGTAGTTATCAGTTATGAAGGAGTATATAACAACTCAAAAACGTACTCTCTTTCACATTTATCAGGACGAGAATTGGTACAACTATCCTCTTTTTATGTATTATATTTTTTTTTATTTCTTAATTGCCCTCTAAAATTTTATAATACTATTGTTTGTTTCCATAGGCTGAATAACATGTATCATCCAACAAATATAGCGGCTGTAATTCAGAAGTGAGTAACTGATGTTATTATCTGAATTTTGATTTATTTTTTTTAATAAATTTTGACTTAAAAGTGCAAGACAGCTCCATGTGGTTTTCCCAAATGGAATATTCTACTCAAAAATTATTTGTAAACACTTATTGCTAAAAAGTCATTACCACACCACCTCCTGAATAGAGTGAAATTTTTTTATCTATAAATTGTTATGTAGAATTTTAACTAATTTTGTTTGTGTATTATTTTTCAAGTGTATTATTTTCCAACAAATGAAATGAACTTGATTCTTATAAATCTATGGATGAAAAGTCTTTATCTGGAATACTAGATCTCTTTGAAATTTTGGCAGCGACGGATAGGATCATTGCATCGTATTATGAAATTCTTGATTGTTATGTGGAGAAATGAAAGGATGACAATTCCGATTGGAAGTATTTTTGTAAAGTCAAAAGCTGCTCACATGTTTATGTGTGCCTCTTCTGCTCGCATTCACATCAAATTTAATCACCGACCATTTATAAATGAACGGCTTGAAAAGGTCAAATTGGATTTATATTTCGAAAATTATATGAAGTAAGTGCATTGATTCTCTTCTTTTAATATATGATTGGATATTTTGGAACAAGGTGATTATTAATGTTTATATATTTCTGTAAAATGCAGGGATCCCAATGCGCTGGGCAAGTTGAAACAATATTCTGTGGTATATTTAATTTTTTTTTCCTAAGTGTTCATGTTTTTTGTCATCCAATTCACTATATAAATATACTTTTTAAAACTGCAGAAGAAAGGAAAGGCATATTTTGAAAAAAGTATTTTTGGAGTTTAATATCGAATATATTGAGAAATTCAATAAAAAGAAGGAGAAAGACATATTATAAAATGATAGGAATTTGTCAAAAAATCCAAGAGAGTGGAAGCGGCCTAGGCTGAGCTCAATGCATATTATAAAATGATGGGAATTTGTCAAAAAAATTATAAAAGAATCGGAAGGCATCCAACATCATTTACGAGAGATGTTTTCAAGCGCAAATCGTATTGTGAATACTCAATGGTCTTTGATGGAGATAGCGTCATCTGATCAACAGTAGAAAATATTGACTTACAAATTTTATATTTAGAGGAACAAATAAAGAATCTCCATGTTTCAGTTGTTAGAGAGGCTTTCACAGTAGGAAAATTCTGTACTAACATCTCCGATGCCGTATTGGATTTGACAAAGGTATTGTCTGGCATGCAATTTTTTTTTGTACTTTGTTTTGATACATCTTTATCAATAATTTTTTTAAACATTTTTGTGTTCTATAGATGGCAAGTAGTTCGACAACTACTGTAATGGCACTTGATGATCATGAAACGGATGATGTCGAAAAACGTAAGTATTATTTGTTTTTGGATTTGAAATAGCACATAAGTCTGGTTTTGATTTTAAAATAAATTTATGATCTAGTTTTTTAGGACTAGCTTTTTCCATCAACATGGTTACTCTCACTAGTCACTTTTTTTAATTTGCAAATTGTGTTTTCTTGTTTTGGTTCAAATGAGAGGTGCAGGTGCAATAATACTGTTTTTAACAAATATTTCGTATTACATAGTTAATAATTTTTGGTTGTGAATTTATAATTTGGTTATAGTAAGGAAATTTATTCTCTTTGTTTTTATTTGAGATAAGCTCAACTTAAAATTATTAGTTATGATCAAACAAATATGAAAAACATACAACTTTAATTTTACCACATCATAACTGATCTTTGAGATAATCACCTTTTTCGGATTTTACATAATTGTGTTTTGTATTGCAGTAAAGGGAAGCTAAGGCTCGTGTAGCGGCTGACAGCAACTGTGAGCAGTACTCGAATTCGTAGTTGTACTCACATGTATTTCTTTTTTTACTAGACTCGTCATTTATGCTTGAAACTGCAGATATTACTTGAATTGGTGGTGCTAGTAGTCGTGCGAGTTTCTTTTTGATTCGACTAGACATGTTACTCATATTAAAACTACAGATCCTAATTTCTAGATTCTTTCTGTATTATCTCTTTTTGCAAAAAAAAAGCCAAAATGTGGAGGTTAATCTGCATGTGGTAATATCTGCATGTGGTAATAATCTTTTTTTTTTCAAGTTTTTCTTCATTCAAAGGGATTATAATCGTGAGCCACTATATTCAGGCTCGACGATTTTTCAAATTCATTGACGATGCTATTGAAAATATTCTTTGTACAGTGTTTTTTTCCCTTACCTTTCTTACCTAAATATGCCTTACTATATTAGATAAGTGAAAGGAGAGATACTACTAGTAGGATGGAAGTTAAGTTGGTTTAATTTTGAATTTACAAAGTGAGAAGATTACGCACAAAGGATGGTGTTAATATCATTTTTGAGTTTTTTTTTGCCATCTCAATAATATAAGTTTGTGTGTTTAATTCATCTGATCTTCATTTAATGAACCTGATATTCACCATGTATGTTTTTTGGGATGAATAGATCATTCGTCAATTGTTCGTTTTTGATTAATTTTTTGGGTTGGATAACTATGAAGGGAATTAAGAAAAACAGTACTTTGGTGGTATTGTGTTTTTTCCGTGAAATATATGTTGCTTGTGTGGTGGTATTATGTTTTTCAATTTTTTCTTTTCTTCTCTTTTCTTGAGAATTATTAATTATCTTAATTTTATAATTTTTAAATAATATAAAAGTACTATCACAAGTTTTTTCATTTTCATAATAATAATTTCTTGATTGCTGGTGTAGTTATGAAAATTATGTGAAGGAGTAGTTATCAGTTATGAAGGAGTATATAACAACTCAAAAACGTACTCTCTTTCACATTTATCAGGACGAGAATTGGTACAACTATCCTCTTTTTATGTATTATATTTTTTTTTATTTCTTAATTGCCCTCTAAAATTTTATAATACTATTGTTTGTTTCCATAGGCTGAATAACATGTATCATCCAACAAATATAGCGGCTGTAATTCAGAAGTGAGTAACTGATGTTATTATCTGAATTTTGATTTATTTTTTTTAATAAATTTTGACTTAAAAGTGCAAGACAGCTCCATGTGGTTTTCCCAAATGGAATATTCTACTCAAAAATTATTTGTAAACACTTATTGCTAAAAAGTCATTACCACACCACCTCCTGAATAGAGTGAAATTTTTTTATCTATAAATTGTTATGTAGAATTTTAACTAATTTTGTTTGTGTATTATTTTTCAAGTGTATTATTTTCCAACAAATGAAATGAACTTGATTCTTATAAATCTATGGATGAAAAGTCTTTATCTGGAATACTAGATCTCTTTGAAATTTTGGCAGCGACGGATAGGATCATTGCATCGTATTATGAAATTCTTGATTGTTATGTGGAGAAATGAAAGGATGACAATTCCGATTGGAAGTATTTTTGTAAAGTCAAAAGCTGCTCACATGTTTATGTGTGCCTCTTCTGCTCGCATTCACATCAAATTTAATCACCGACCATTTATAAATGAACGGCTTGAAAAGGTCAAATTGGATTTATATTTCGAAAATTATATGAAGTAAGTGCATTGATTCTCTTCTTTTAATATATGATTGGATATTTTGGAACAAGGTGATTATTAATGTTTATATATTTCTGTAAAATGCAGGGATCCCAATGCGCTGGGCAAGTTGAAACAATATTCTGTGGTATATTTAATTTTTTTTTCCTAAGTGTTCATGTTTTTTGTCATCCAATTCACTATATAAATATACTTTTTAAAACTGCAGAAGAAAGGAAAGGCATATTTTGAAAAAAGTATTTTTGGAGTTTAATATCGAATATATTGAGAAATTCAATAAAAAGAAGGAGAAAGACATATTATAAAATGATAGGAATTTGTCAAAAAATCCAAGAGAGTGGAAGCGGCCTAGGCTGAGCTCAATGCATATTATAAAATGATGGGAATTTGTCAAAAAATTATAAAAGAATCGAAAGGCATCCAACATCATTTACGAGAGATGTTTTCAAGCGCAAATCGTATTGTGAATACTCAATGGTCTTTGATGGAGATAGCGTCATCTGATCAACAGTAGAAAATATTGACTTACAAATTTTATATTTAGAGGAACAAATAAAGAATCTCCATGTTTCAGTTGTTAGAGAGGCTTTCACAGTAGGAAAATTCTGTACTAACATCTCCGATGCCGTATTGGATTTGACAAAGGTATTGTCTGGCATGCAATTTTTTTTTGTACTTTGTTTTGATACATCTTTATCAATAATTTTTTTAAACATTTTTGTGTTCTATAGATGGCAAGTAGTTCGACAACTACTGTAATGGCACTTGATGATCATGAAACGGATGATGTCGAAAAACGTAAGTATTATTTGTTTTTGGATTTGAAATAGCACATAAGTCTGGTTTTGATTTTAAAATAAATTTATGATCTAGTTTTTTAGGACTAGCTTTTTCCATCAACATGGTTACTCTCACTAGTCACTTTTTTTAATTTGCAAATTGTGTTTTCTTGTTTTGGTTCAAATGAGAGGTGCAGGTGCAATAATACTGTTTTTAACAAATATTTCGTATTACATAGTTAATAATTTTTGGTTGTGAATTTATAATTTGGTTATAGTAAGGAAATTTATTCTCTTTGTTTTTATTTGAGATAAGCTCAACTTAAAATTATTAGTTATGATCAAACAAATATGAAAAACATACAACTTTAATTTTACCACATCATAACTGATCTTTGAGATAATCACCTTTTTCGGATTTTACATAATTGTGTTTTGTATTGCAGTAAAGGGAAGCTAAGGCTCGTGTAGCGGCTGACAGCAACTGTGAGCAGTACTCGAATTCGTAGTTGTACTCACATGTATTTCTTTTTTTACTAGACTCGTCATTTATGCTTGAAACTGCAGATATTACTTGAATTGGTGGTGCTAGTAGTCGTGCGAGTTTCTTTTTGATTCGACTAGACATGTTACTCATATTAAAACTACAGATCCTAATTTCTAGATTCTTTCTGTATTATCTCTTTTTGCAAAAAAAAAGCCAAAATGTGGAGGTTAATCTGCATGTGGTAATATCTGCATGTGGTAATAATCTTTTTTTTTTCAAGTTTTTCTTCATTCAAAGGGATTATAATCGTGAGCCACTATATTCAGGCTCGACGATTTTTCAAATTCATTGACGATGCTATTGAAAATATTCTTTGTACAGTGTTTTTTTCCCTTACCTTTCTTACCTAAATATGCCTTACTATATTAGATAAGTGAAAGGAGAGATACTACTAGTAGGATGGAAGTTAAGTTGGTTTAATTTTGAATTTACAAAGTGAGAAGATTACGCACAAAGGATGGTGTTAATATCATTTTTGAGTTTTTTTTTGCCATCTCAATAATATAAGTTTGTGTGTTTAATTCATCTGATCTTCATTTAATGAACCTGATATTCACCATGTATGTTTTTTGGGATGAATAGATCATTCGTCAATTGTTCGTTTTTGATTAATTTTTTGGGTTGGATAACTATGAAGGGAATTAAGAAAAACAGTACTTTGGTGGTATTGTGTTTTTTCCGTGAAATATATGTTGCTTGTGTGGTGGTATTATGTTTTTCAATTTTTTCTTTTCTTCTCTTTTCTTGAGAATTATTAATTATCTTAATTTTATAATTTTTAAATAATATAAAAGTACTATCACAAGTTTTTTCATTTTCATAATAATAATTTCTTGATTGCTGGTGTAGTTATGAAAATTATGTGAAGGAGTAGTTATCAGTTATGAAGGAGTATATAACAACTCAAAAACGTACTCTCTTTCACATTTATCAGGACGAGAATTGGTACAACTATCCTCTTTTTATGTATTATATTTTTTTTTATTTCTTAATTGCCCTCTAAAATTTTATAATACTATTGTTTGTTTCCATAGGCTGAATAACATGTATCATCCAACAAATATAGCGGCTGTAATTCAGAAGTGAGTAACTGATGTTATTATCTGAATTTTGATTTATTTTTTTAATAAATTTTGACTTAAAAGTGCAAGACAGCTCCATGTGGTTTTCCCAAATGGAATATTCTACTCAAAAATTATTTGTAAACACTTATTGCTAAAAAGTCATTACCACACCACCTCCTGAATAGAGTGAAATTTTTTTATCTATAAATTGTTATGTAGAATTTTAACTAATTTTGTTTGTGTATTATTTTTCAAGTGTATTATTTTCCAACAAATGAAATGAACTTGATTCTTATAAATCTATGGATGAAAAGTCTTTATCTGGAATACTAGATCTCTTTGAAATTTTGGCAGCGACGGATAGGATCATTGCATCGTATTATGAAATTCTTGATTGTTATGTGGAGAAATGAAAGGATGACAATTCCGATTGGAAGTATTTTTGTAAAGTCAAAAGCTGCTCACATGTTTATGTGTGCCTCTTCTGCTCGCATTCACATCAAATTTAATCACCGACCATTTATAAATGAACGGCTTGAAAAGGTCAAATTGGATTTATATTTCGAAAATTATATGAAGTAAGTGCATTGATTCTCTTCTTTTAATATATGATTGGATATTTTGGAACAAGGTGATTATTAATGTTTATATATTTCTGTAAAATGCAGGGATCCAATGCGCTGGGCAAGTTGAAACAATATTCTGTGGTATATTTAATTTTTTTTTCCTAAGTGTTCATGTTTGTCATCCAATTCACTATATAAATATACTTTTTAAAACTGCAGAAGAAAGGGAAGGCATATTTTGAAAAAAGTATTTTTGGAGTTTAATATCGAATATATTGAGAAATTCAATAAAAAGAAGGAGAAAGACATATTATAAAATGATAGGAATTTGTCAAAAAATCCAAGAGAGTGGAAGCGGCCTAGGCTGAGCTCAATGCATATTATAAAATGATGGGAATTTGTCAAAAAATTATAAAAGAATCGAAAGGCATCCAACATCATTTACGAGAGATGTTTTCAAGCGCAATCGTATTGTGAATACTCAATGGTCTTTGATGGAGATAGCGTCATCTGATCAACCGTTGGAAAATATTGACTCACAAATTTTATATTTAGAGGAACAAATAAAGAATCTCCATGTTTCAGTTGTTAGAGAGGCTTTTAGAGTAGGAAAATTCTGTACTAACATCTCCGATGCCGTATTGGATTTGACAAAGGTATTGTCTGGCATGCAATTTTTTTTTGTACTTTGTTTTGATACATCTTTATCAATAATTTTTTTAAACATTTTTGGGTTCTATAGATGGCAAGTAGTTTGACAACTACTGTAATGGCACTTGATGATCATGAAACGGATGATGTCGAAAAACATAAGTAGTATTTGTTTTTGGATTTGAAATAGCACGTAAGTCTGGTTTTGATTTTAAAATAAATTTATGATCTAGTTTTTTAGGACTAGCTTTTTCCATCAACATGGTTACTCTCACTAGTCACTTTTTTTAATTTGCAAATTGTGTTTTCTTGTTTTGGTTCAAATGAGAGGTGCAGGTGCAATAATACTGTTTTTAACAAATATTTCGTATTACATAGTTAATAATTTTTGGTTGTGAATTTATAATTTGGTTATAGTAAGGAAATTTATTCTCTTTGTTTTTATTTGAGATAAGCTCAACTTAAAATTATTAGTTATGATCAAACAAATATGAAAAACATACAACTTTAATTTTACCACATCATAACTGATCTTTGAGATAATCACCTTTTTCGGATTTTACATAATTGTGTTTTGTATTGCAGTAAAGGGAAGCTAAGGCTCGTGTAGCGGCTGACAGCAACTGTGAGCAGTACTCGAATTCGTAGTTGTACTCACATGTATTTCTTTTTTTACTAGACTCGTCATTTATGCTTGAAACTGCAGATATTACTTGAATTGGTGGTGCTAGTAGTCGTGCGAGTTTCTTTTTGATTCGACTAGACATGTTACTCATATTAAAACTACAGATCCTAATTTCTAGATTCTTTCTGTATTATCTCTTTTTGCAAAAAAAAAGCCAAAATGTGGAGGTTAATCTGCATGTGGTAATAATCTCTTTCAAGTTTGTCTTAATTCAAAGGGATTATAATCGTGAGCCACTATATTCAGCTCGACGATTTTTTAAATTCATTGACGATGCTATTGAAAATATTCTTTGTACAGTGTTCTCTTCCCCTACCTTTCTTACCTAAATATTCCTTACTATATTAGATAAGTGAAAGGAGAGATACATAATACTACTAGTAGGATGGAAGTTAAGTTGGTTTGATTTTGAATTTACAAAGTGAGAAGATTATGCAGAAAGGATGGTGTTAATATCATTTTTGAGTTATTTTTTGCCATCTCAATAATATAAGTTTATGTGTTTAATTCATCTGATTTTCATTTAATGAACCTAATATTCACCATGTATGTTTTCTGGGATGAATAGATCATTCGTCAATTGTTCGTTTTTGATTAATTTTTTGGGTTGGATAACTATGAAGGGAATTAAGAAAAACAGTACTTTGGTGGTATTGTGTTTTTCCCGTGAAATATATGTTGCTTTTGTGGTGGTATTATGTTTTTCAATTTTTTCTTTTCTTCCCTTTTCTTGAGAATTATTAATTTGTTAGCTTTTAGAAATAGTTTATCATGATGTTATTTAGTTCATGTTTAATTAAAAAGCAATAAAGATTACCTAAGATGAACATTGTTTGGGTGGGCCATGATCGATCGCCACACAGATTCTGATGTAGCGGGATGGCTGGGTGGCCTTCTGAGATACAAAGAAACTAGCCAGCACATGAATTGGGTAGTCCTCCATGACTGTTGTGCTGGCAGACAACTCGCTTGAGGACCAAAGCCAAATTGAATCCAAGTCGTTGATCTTGCCCGAGTCCAGGCATTGCAGACCTTCATCGGATCTATGATGGGCATGGGAGGCTGGAGACTTCTTGCTGCACCAATCATCTTTTCCACAATCTGACGAATAAGTTTTCTGAGTTGAGGTTTGGAGTTTTTGCCGAAGTGCTGTTTGAGTAGAATTGTCCGAAAACCTACTGCTGACTTCTTTTTATCTAAGTCTGTCCAGCAGCGTTTTGGTGCTGTTGTTTGCAGAACATATCACCTAGATTAAACAAACTACTCAACGCCTACCAAATTAACCAACCCATAGGACACCAAATAGAGAATAATGTGATTACTGATTTTCTATACACAACTAGGGTGTCCATGTTGTTACAAACTTACAATTGAAGGACTTGTGCATAGTGCTAAAAAATCAAGAACAGTTCATCGAGACTAATTACATGAAAGTTAGGTACAACAAGCTCATAAGTCACACATACCTCAAATACAGTGATACTAACAACTGCGAGAACAGAATGAATTCACTTACGATCACGGCTGGTGAACGGATACTAAAAAAAGGGGATGATATCCACCTGTAACCAGCTCTCCACTGCAGATCCGACTACCGCACCCACCACAAGTCCGCCGACAGTGATCACTGCTGCCTTCCCTGCAGAAGACATATCGTAGGCTAAAACATGATCACTTATTTGAAAGATGCAAAAAAGGAACATCATACTAATAACATTTTCTAAGTTCTTGGGTCTCATTGTTGTAAATTTTCAGAATATCCATTAGAGTTCTTGGATTTCATATTATATTTTCTTTTTCAAGCAGCTAAGAGTACAGCAAGCCGCAAGTGTTTAATTCATGCTTAGAACACATAAATATGTTTTCCAAAATCCAAACTGGCTAGCGCATGTAGTTACAAAACATGTCGATAATACAAACAAAAGTCTGAAGCTATTGCTGCCGCCCATTTCAAACACATTATAGTTGCACTCTCATCAAGAAATCCTTTGTTCCACAGGACCAAAAGTTTATGGTGATTTCTTCTAACAGACATCGCAAGCTAATTCATCATATTATAAAAGAAAAAGAACACATAACACAATTTTTTTCTCAGTAGTTGAAAGTCAAACTCAGGTTTTTCTATTCAATGTCAGAATAAATGTCACCCAACTAAAAGTGCAGCACTGTAGAAATTTTAGTTAGGGAAAAACACAGATTGCTAGCTACCCTTACTAGAAATTAAACAATAAAATGTGCGACATCCAATTGTTATGGCTATGTGCAAGAAACGAGAGTGAACGAAAGCCGAATGTTCAACTTGATAAAGTAACTTATTCATTTTTATAGAACTACAAAACTTAAATATTGTCCTATACTAACATATTAGAATTTTCAAATTATAAAAAAGTGTGGCCACGTCAACTAGAAAAGCCAGATAAAACCAGGAATACATAGAATCAAATCAAACAGGTAGGAGTAGACTTGCTGGCAAAAAACCAGGCAACCTGGCATCAGGACTAGAAATGGCGGATATAGCAAGAGGTAAAGAACTAGCAAAATTTACTGAATCACTCAATCAGAAAAATTTAGCTTACTCAATCTCAATCCATTTTCTATTGTCTAAAAAATAATACTCTGAATTAAAAATTTGTCCAAAGAAGTAATTTAAATACTACGACAGAATATGATGGTTTCTACTCAACTTGATCTTAGGAAGACAAAAAAATTCAAAAATAATCGAGTTTCTATCAGCAGAAACAAAATTCCATCCAATTGTGATATTGATATTGATCAGCATACGGCCAACCTACTTAATAACCACCAATAGATAGCAGTCAGAAATGAACCAAACAGATTAGAAAAATCTATTTGACACGCAGAAATATAAATAACAGAAAATGAGGTTAAGTGCAAGATCAGCCACTTAGAGAAATGTTCTTCTTTGTCAAAAAGTACAAGGAAGCTCCGAATCCAGTAGCCAATACTACTCCAGAAACATCAGCTCCACTATACGTCCCTGGGATACTTGCGGAGGTTCCACTAGCAAAAGTGAATACCATCGTTGCCCCATAGACACCAGTCTGAACTGCCAAATTGCTTGGAGATGGAGATTCAATTGAGACTGGAATATTCTTCATAGTTGTCTGTACCCACTGCGACATTGGACCAGTACCCACAATTCTTACGGAACTTGCGTTGTGATAGGCTCTGCATAAGCAGCATATCATACGCAGACTCGACCTGAAACAGAAAATGTAGAAGTGTTCAAGAGACCAATGGGTGAGCATAACTAATTTATGATTAAGCAAAATGGCACTGTTGACTTTCTTAGAGGATCTTTTGTAGACAATTTTTTCTTGCAAAGCTTCTCGCTTTAGGTGCTAATGAGTGATCTCCCAAAGGTCATATAATCTCCTACGGTATTGCACCATATTAATATTGAAATTTGGGAAAGATTATAGAATGATAAAACACATTGCACTTCTACAAGCAGAAACTTTTTGAATCTCATTATAAGCTATCCCCCATACAAAAATAAGACACATACACATGAAAGGTGCAAGACCCACGTATGTACCTATCTCATATCAACACATTGGTAACCAATTTTAATTTTACGCTAACAATAGGAAGAATGGAAAGTACTTATAATATCGTTAACAGTGATAAAATAATGTTTCCTTCATGTTCATGCAAACAGCGTATTTTAGAATAGAAAGAGAACTAAATAGCCTCACTGAACATTTCAACAGCTTCTTAGGAAAGATGAGTTTGTTGCCAACGAGTGTTCCATGATATGTTGCTAGTGCATTGCATTTTTCCAGGTTCCCTAGTTTAGACACCTTTAAACACTTGGCCACAAAAGAAGAAACTGGCAAAACTAACACAATATTGAGTGCTAGGCTATAGTGTTCTGTGTAATGTCGACGACATTGCAAAGATGTGTGGCTACTTTATCTTTTGACATTTTAAAGCGTCCAAATAGCTTAGTACAGAATTCGCTCTCCCCTTCCATGCAAGTTTAAATTTTCCTGTTGTTGTGGAGAGATAAGATCACTAAGTGATAAAGAAAAGAGTAGTAGGTGCTTCAGCCATATTGAACTACGCATTACATAATTCACCACTCAAATGCAGCAAAATTTTAGAACACGGAAATATACACTTCATAAAATTGGTCCAAAGAGAAACAAATCGTGATTTGTAAAAAATTAAGAGTTTGCGATTGAGGAATAAAAGTTTAATGTTAAATGCTACGTGTTTTTTTTTTTATTTCAATTGGACACGAGAGAGTGCGTTTAAGAGCTCTCGAGGATAATCTTGTGCTAGATCATCTACTATTATTGCACAGTAGGGCAAATAAATAAACTTTTTGAAACAAATTCCTCAAAGGAAAAGCTTGCATTATGTTGCTAAATTTTTATAATAAATAAACCAATTAACCGAGAATTTATTCATATATATATAAAAAAAATAGAACCGAAACAAATATTGCATCAATGATAAGCCCACCGTAGAAAAAGAAAATAGAAAGAAAATTATATTTATTTATTTAATCAGCAAATCTTCATCAGAACAAAACGCCGCACCCTGAGCCGATCATGAGATGACTGTCGTTGCGGAGGGCAGGTTTAATCGCCTCAAATATCTCTCGATATAAGAAGGCGAGAAAGGAAGAACCGAGGGCGAGCTTTTAGCCATTAGCTAGCGCCACGGCTATCGGCAGGAAGTCCCGATTCATATTATGGGTTTGGGTGCAAAAGAGGCTGTGCTACAGCCAGTACCAAAGGAAGGCAAGTCCTTGGATGCCGGCTCAGCCCGGCGACCAGTAAAGATCTTCGCGAACCTCCAGTATGAAAGGTCCGTCTTCGGATCCAGATCGGAAGCGAAATCATCCATGCCTTCGGCTAAGAAGGCCAAAGAAAGAATAATGCCATGAGGGCAGATCGAGGCCAGTGATGGCGGCCACGTCCAACAACGTCGGGGTAAATGGTCCCGAATGGAAGAAAAAAGTATTGGAGCAAGGCGACCAGAAGCATAAGGCCGACGCCAGAAGTAGCGGATCAGCCCGGTAACTATGTCGACAAAGTTGGATGGCGTCGAAAATGTCAACCTCTTTCCACATGTCCCCATAGGTGGACTGGACCCGATCAAGCCACCGCATGTAGGAGTCGGAGGCAGCAGACCAGGTACGAAGACTCCTCTCAAAAGCCTTATTGGAGGCCCAGGTGCCAACGTAAACCTTGTCTGCCAGCAACGGGATACCGACAGTTGCAAACGGAAAGATTTCCTCGGAAGGACTTGCCACGAAGGAGGGCCCATGGAGAAAGCGTAAAGGATTCTCTGCTATCGGATGAAAGAGCCAAAAATCAACGAAAGGGTCAGACGGCAACGAAGCAGCGCGAGAAGCCATGGAAAAAGAAAGAGCCGAACAAGTGGCGAGGAAGATAATGCAAGGAGGAGGAAAAAGCGGTAAAGAAGCACCGGAGTAAGGGATATTTAAACTCCGAAAGATGGTGTGCGCCCTAAGATTAGCAAAAAGGAAAGAAGGGTTTTGAACCGATGAAAGAGAAACCACCGTCCCTCGAAAATCGACAACATTTATGGTGAAGCGATCTACGAACGAACGGGAACCGTTGGATAGGTTGGTGACGTCAAATCAGCTCAAGCAATGAGCAATTGCGAAAATCGAGGAGCGAAACCTTAATGAGAAAGCGATCGAAGCATAATCAGTAAAGATTTGATCAAAATGCGTGGAAGGAGGATCCGCCGTTGAGGACAAATCTCTCGATTAGAGAGCCGAGAGAATGGAAGGATCATATTATGGCAAAATATGACATGAATGATCAAAGATATCGCAGCTTGCGCCGGCCATTCTTTGAACTTCGACAATCACCCAAACGACACATCAGGCGATTGCCGAGAGGCATTGTTGAGGTCAAAATTTTCGTCACTTAAAGAAGTGACACGTGGTGTGTACCATCGACTAAAGTATCAGCCGATAGGAGTTTGAGTCGACAAAGAAAGACCCGTGCCTTGACCAAGACCAATATCAGTCGAAGGCAAAAGGACCGCCTCAGTCAAATGATGAAAGAGGCGAGGCTAGGGTCAATTCTCGACTGCTCGGGCCGCAAAAGGAAAGACCCTGGGAGGAAAGGGTACGAGATTCGGGCGCCAATCTCGTAACTGACTCCGAAAAGGCAAGCGACGCACAGCATTAGAAAGCGTGGAAGATCACGCATCGGCGCGTCGATTATGGGATGAACCTAGACGAAAAACGGGTACTATCCTATTAAGGAGAATCGACTCAAAAGAAAATAGTTGAGAAATTTACGATGATTCCCCTTAGATCACGTCGATTACTAAAATCGGCGGTTATACATATGGTTCGTAAATGTATAAATAATCGAACCATCGAAAAAAAAATAGTCCTGCAACCTCGTAAGCCAGTGACCACCCTGTTTTTTCATATATTTCATATCTGCATTTACTGTTTTTCTAGATAGCATTTCATACCTGCATTTACTGTTTTCCTTACCACTTTCCTAAGAGTAGATTTAATTGTAATTAATTTTCAGTTACCTTTGTAATCCCCTTCCAAGCAATACAAATTTTAAAATCGGCTATTCGGCCGTGTCAAATTCTTGCCTCTGACTCTCAGTTCGGTCTCTATTACCCTGTTTCGACTACTCTAAGTTGAAACCAACCTCTCTCTGCCTCCACATCCCGTCTTCGGCTATTCTGAGACGAACAGTTACGAGAGTTACCAGAGAAGAATCCGACCGAGCAGATCCCTTCTCGGCCCGATCGCTTGATCTTCTGGAACGCGACGCATTCACATCAAGAGGGTCAACCGACATCCGGGGCCGATCCCTGATCGCTACTTTCGGCCCCAACATCACTTTTATTTAGCTGCTCACCTTTCAGAAATATCTCGCCAGATGGAAACTATTCAACGTAGTCATGCTACCGTGGACGAGTCTTTAACCCAAGACCCCTCTTGTCTTTTAGTTATTTTTATCCATTCCACTTTTTTTTTAATTCTTTAGCCTTTGAAGAAGTATCTCGTTTGACAGGTTCCAACCTAAATAGTCATGTTATAAATGGACGGGCCTCAAAATCAAGGACGTTATTTGCACTTTAATTGTTCTTGTTCACTTCACACTTGCTTTTAGTTACTCAACCCTCAAAGGATTCTCTTAATTTTGGAAAGACTAAGAGAGATGGCCATAAAGAAAGACACACCCAATAAGTATATTCACAACTAAATAAATGACCATCCATTTTATATTTAATTAATACTCATTTCCGTAAATTTAGGAATCTGCGATTGCCGTTAGAAATTACCACATACCATATCGGACTGAACATACGATATCGGACTTGATTAACAAGTTATTATGTAATGAAACCGCAAAGAATTCGACTCGCTCGGACGGACCACTATTTCTCGCGCGAAGTGTGAAGTCCCATCTTGGGCCCCGGCTCTAGTTTGACTGCACAAAAATGGGTCTGGGTTTACATCTTGGTTCGTTAATTGGGATCAGGCCCGGCCCATTAACACGGCGATCTACTCAGATTAGGATTAGGATTAGGATTTTGATTAGAATTAGGAATGGGTTTAGGACTGAATTAATCCGATTATTTAATCGTCGCCTGCGCAGCTCTCGCCCCACGAGCTGTATCTTCTTCCCCAAAAAAAACTCTAGGCGCCGTCCCATCTCCCATGGCCGCGGCGTATGACGACGGCGACGACCACTACTCGGTGCTGGGCCTGCCCTAGGGCGAGGAGGGGGCGAAGCTAACCCTAGATGAGATCAGGAAGGTCTTCCTCGGACTCTTTGGCCCATCTTTCATTATATATATCATCCCAGACTCTATGGTGACAAAGGCCAAAAATTTCAGAAAGTTTATTGAGTTGGCCTGCTGAGTTGGTATCATATTTCATGCTTTCTTTGATGTGCCATCATATCCAAAACTGCTCTTACTAAGAGCAATTTACCTGAAGAAAAAGAACTCTTACTAAGAGCAATTTAACAGCAGGTAATTTATATGAAAGCATCATAAAGGAGTGACTAATATTCATAAAATTTTCTCTTGATTTGATGCTTACTATGATCCAACTCTACCCACTAATGGAGCTGTGCTACAGAAATGCCTGTGGCTGAAAGTAGAAATAGAAGCTGGGCCAAATGGTCAATGACTTCTATTTATCTATGTAATAGATGGTCAATAACATCTATTTATCTATGTGATATATGTATGGAGACCGCCCTCGCCTATTTATCTATTTTTATTTGTACGCATCTCTGCAACTTTGACTTGATTTGATCTACATAATTTTTAATTAACTAAATTAAAAGTTCTGTTAAAATTAGCAACTTCATTAACTATTGGACGCGCTAACTATTTAAATAATCAAAATTTTGGAGTTGAAAAGTAGCTAGAGATATAGAAGTTGATAAGTTCATCTATTAATTAATTTAATTTAACAAATCAATTTAACTGACTTACATTAGTCAAAATAAGTAAAACGTAACGTAATATCAATGAAAAGCGGTAAAGCTCAGTGGTTATTGTAAGATGGCCTGTAGTTGAGTGGTGTCCGATGTTGGTACGTTTCCATATATATATATATATATATATATATATATATATATATATATATATTAACTACTTGACACTCTTTAGCTCAGTAGGGCAGTAAAAAGATGAACAGAAGCAAGCTGGAGCCTGGTCGAGACTGACTCGAACTCGAAAATAGTTTGTTCTGACTCGTGTTTGGCTCGAAACTAAACCAGCTGGGTCTTCCCAGTTTCTTTTCAAAATTAATTCAAGCTGGCTTGAATTTATTTCAAGCCAGCTCAAATTAAAGTTGGGTGGAAAAGATGGCACTCATTTATCTAACTCGAATTCTAAGTATTTCTGATGTGAAACTGTGGGAGAATAGTGGAAAAGATGGTACTCTTTTGGTCTTTTCTTGTTAGCAGTTTTGTGGGTATCCTTATCTTCTTCAACTGTGGAGGATAAGATGGGACTTTGATGATGGATCATATTATCCCATGCTAATAAAGTTTATAGAGTTAAAAGTCCTTCGGGTACAAGTCTTTGGTTTTTCCTCCTGCTCTATAGAATGATATAAAAGGTAATGAAAAGGGTGTGGATTTAAGTTTTGGCTGTTATCTTATATCATACAATCCATAGTGTATCTTAGTAGTAAACAAAGTATACAACATTAATTTCTTTGGGAAAAAAAAAGAAGAAATTGAAGTTGTGTCCACTTGCTTCTACTTGTTTTCCAATTACAAGGGAGGAACAAAGAGGTTTAGAATTATAATTCTTGATAGAAAGAGTAAATAAAATTTTTATCTGTATGAGGTCTGAACTAATAAGGATCGCCTAAGATGAACGTTGTTAGCTGCTTTAATGAACCTCTAGAGGTTCTGATGGAGGGCATGTTCAATCGGTGCACAGATTCTGATGCAGCTCAAAGGCCCTAGCCAGCACATGAATCGGGGAGTCCACCATGGCTATGGGGTAGTCCACCATGGCTCTTGTGCTGGCAGACAACTAGCTTGAGGACAAGAGCCAGATTGAATCCTTGTCGTTGATCTTGCTCGAGTCCAGGCCTTGCGGACCTTCATCAGGATCTATGATGGACATGGCAGCCTGGAGACTTCTTGCTGCATCAATCATTTCTTCCACAATTTGACGAATAAGGTTTTTGAGTTGAGGTTAGGAGTTTTTGTTGAAGTGCCGTTTAAGTAGAATTGTCTGAAAAACTACTGCCAACTTCTTTTTATCTAAGTCTGTCCAGCAGACTTTTGGTTCGGTTGTTTGGAGAACACATCATCTAGATTAAGCAAACTACTCAACACCTACCAAATTAACCAACCCATAGAACACCAAATAGAAAATAATGTGATTACTGATTTTCTATACACCAACTAGGGTGTCCATGTTGTTACAAACTTACAATTGAAGGACTTGCGCATAGTGCTAAAAAATCAAGAACAGTTCATCAAGACTAATTACATGAAAGTTAGATACAACACGCTCATAAATCACACCTACCTCAAATACAGTGATACTAACAACTGCGAGAACAGAATGAATTCACTTACGATCACGGTTGGTGAACGGATACCAAAAAAGGGGACTATATCCACCTGTAACCAGCTCTCCACTGCAGATCCGACCACCGTACCCACCACAAGTCCGCCGACGGTGATCACTGCTGCCTTCCCTGCAGAAGACATACCATAGGCTAAAACAATTTCACTTATTTGAAAGATGCGAAAAAGGAACATCATACTAATAACATGTTCTAAGTCCTCGGGTCTCATTATTATAAATTTTCATTAGGTAAGTAGAATATCCAGAAGAGTTCTTGGATCTCATATTAAATTTCCTTTTTCAAGCAGCTAAGAGTACAGCAAGCCGCAAGTGTTTAATTCATGCTTAGAACACATATATATGTTCTCCAAAATCCAAACTGGCTAGCGCAGATAGTTACAAAACATGTCGGTAATACAAACAAAAGTCTGAAGCTGTTGCTGCCAGCCATTTCAAGCACATCATAGTTACACTCTCATCAAGAAATCCTTTGTTCCGCAGGACCAAAAGTTTCTGGCGATTTCTTCTAACAGACATCGCAGGCTAATTTCATCATATTATATATAAAAAAAAATAACACATAACACAACTTTTTTCTCAGTAGTTGAAAGCCAAACTCATTTCCTATTCAATGTCAGAACAAATGTCACCCAACTAAAAATGCAGCACTGTAGAGATATTTTAGCAAGGGAAAAACACAAATGGATAAACTACCCTTACTAGAAATTAAACAATAAAATGTGCGACATCCAGCTGTTATGACTATGTGCAGGAAAGCAGAGTGAACGAAAGCTGAATGTTCAATTTGATAAAGTAACTCATTCATTTTTATAGAACTACAAAACTTGGATATTGTCCTATACTAACAAGTAAGGATTTTTAAATTATAAAAAAGTGTGGACACATTAACTAGAAGAGCAAGATAAAACCAGGAATACATAGAATCAAATCAAACAGGTTAGGAATAGACTTGCTGGCAAAAAATCAGGCAACCTGGCGTCAGGACTAGAAATGGCGGATATAGCAAGAGGTAAAGAACTAGCAAAATTTACTGAATCACTCAATCAGAAAAATTTAGCTTACTCAATCTCAATCCATTTTCTATTGTCTTAAAAATAATACTCTGAATTAAAATTTGTCCATCGAAGCAACTTAAATACTACGATTGAAGATGATGGTTTCTACTCAACTTGATCTTAGAAAGACAAAAAATTTTCAAACACAATGTAGTTTCTAGCAGCAGAAACAAATTTTCATCCAATTGTGATATTGATATTGATCAGCATACAGCCAACCTACTTTAATAACCACCAATAGATAGCAGTCAGAAATGAACCAAACAGATTAGAAAAATCTATTTGACACGCAAAAATATAAAAAACATAAAATGAAGTTAAGTGCAAGATCAACTACCTAGAGAAATGTTCTTCTTCGTCATAAAGTACAAGGAAGCTCCGAATCCAATAGCCAATACTACTCCAGGAACATCAGCTCCACTATACGTCCCTGGGATACTTGCGGAGGTTCCACTAGCAAAAGTGAATACCATCATTGCCCCATAGACACCAGCCTGAACTGCCAAATTGCTTGGAGATGGAGATTCAATTGAGACTGGAATATTCTTCATAGTTGTCTGTACCCACTGCGGCATTGGACCAGTGCCCGCACTTCTTACGGGTTTAACATCAGCATAACGGATGCTGCTATTTGCAACTTTACCAGATCTGCGTTGTGATAGGCTCTGCATAAGCAGCATATCATACGCAGCCTCGACCTGAAACAGAAAATGTAGAAGTGTTCAAGAGACCAATGGGCGAGCATAACTAATTTATGATCAAGCAAAATGGCACTCTTGACTTTCTTGGTGGATCTTTTGTAGACAACTTTTTCTTGCAAAGCTTGTCAGTTGTGTGATGATGAGTGACCTCTTATTGACATAAGGAAAGCTCGAAAGAACCACTCCCAAAGGTCATATAATCTCCTACTGTATTGCATCATATTAATATTGAACTTTGGGAAAGATTATAGAATGATAAAACACAATGCACTTCTACAAGCAGAAACCATATGAATCTCATTATAAGCTATCCCCCATACAAAAATAAGACACATACACGTTAAAGGTGCAAGACCCAAATATGTACCTATCTCATATCAACACACTGGTAACCAATTTTAATTTTACGCTAACAATAGGAAGAATGGAAAGCACTTATAATATCATTAACAATGATAAAATAATGTTTCCTTGCTGTTCATGCAAACAGTGTATTTCATAATAGAAAGAGAACTAAATAGCCTCACTGAACATTTCATCAACTTCTAAGGAAAGATGAGTTTGTTGCCAACGAGTGTTCCATGATAAGTCGCTAGTGCGTTGCATTTTTCCAGGTTCCCCAGTTTAGGCACCTTTAAACACTTCCACAAAAGAAATTGGCAAACCTAACACAATATTGAGTGCCAGGCTTTAGTGTTACTTGTAATGCCGACAACATTGCAAAGAAGTGTGGCTACTTTATCTTTTGACATTTTAAAGTGTTAGTACAGAATTCACTCTCCCGTTCCACGCCAAGTTTAAATTTTCCTGTTGTTGTGGAGAGATAAGATCACCAAGTGACAAAGAAAAGAGTAGTAGATGCTTCAGCCATATTGAACTCTACGCATTAAATAATTCACCACTCAAATGCAGCAAAATTTTAGAACACGAAAATATACACTTCATAAAATTGGTCCAAAGAGAAACAATCGTGATTTGTAAAAAATTAAGAGTTTGGTATTGAGGAATAAAAGTTTAATGTTAAATGCTATGTGTTTTTTTTTTATTTCAATTGGACATGAGGGAGTGCCTCTAAGAGCTCTCGAGGATAATCTTGTGCTAGATCATCTACTATTATTGCACAGTAGATGCTATTATTGCCCTAGCGAACCCGAGTATGATCCCTCGGAGAGAGGAGGAAAAAAGGGGCTATTTCTTCGATTACTTCAAGGCTCGCTTCGCTCCGAGGGATCATACTCGGGGTTCGCTAGGGGACTGGGCAGAACTCCTTGGAGGTAGAACTTTTAGCCGACCAGATGATCTGACTGTGCCTTTCACCTTAGAGGAGATCAGAAAAGCTACTTTCCAATTGGGCAGTGATAAAGCACCCGGGCCGGACGGCTTTAATCTGGGATTCATCCAAAAGTTCTGGGATGTACTTAAAACGGATCTGTTTACCATCTTCCAGGAGCTCTATAATGGTTCACTGAACTCCTCCCCTTTGGATTATTCCTACATCTGTCTGGTCCCCAAGAAAGAAGGTGCTAGTTCGGCAAATGACTTTAGGCCTATTAGTCTCCTTAACGCAGTGCAGAAGATCATTTCGAAAGTCCTGGCCAATAGACTTGAAGCCGTTATGAAGGAGGTCATTTCACCCGCTCAGTCGGCTTTCCTAAAGGGCAGGTCGATCCTTGACTCCTTTGCAACGGCTACCGAATTAGTCAACTGGGCCTCCAAATCAGGGCTTGAAGCGGTGGGGATTAAAGCCGACTTCGAGAAGGTGTTCGACATGGTACTTTGGGACTTCATTTTCATGGCCCTTAATGGGATGGGGGCAAACGACAGATGGTGTGGATGGATCAAGCAATGCGTTTGTAACGCCAAGGTGTCGATCCTAGTGAACGGTGTCCCAACGAACTGGATAAAAACCTATAGGGGACTTAGGCAAGGGGACCCCCTGTCCCCCTACCTATTCATTCTGGTAGCGGAATGTTTAACCAGAATGACTGAACGAGCAGTTAACAACGGCTTATTGAGGGGGGTGGGCCCCACCCCGGCCGCAGAGGTTTCCATCATACAGTATGCAGATGACACCCTGTTCTTTTGCGGTGCGAAGAAGAAACAGATCAACAACCTACTCTTCATCTGGAAGCTTTTCGAATGGGCCTCCGGATTGAAGGTCAACCGTGAGAAGACTGAACTTTTTTATCTTGGCAAGCGGTCCAGCAGAGGGACGAGGCTAGCGACCATCCTGGGATGTAAGTTGGGTGCTTTTCCGATATCTTACCTCGGTCTCCCGCTATCCGACAAACAGGTAAGTAAAGATGATTGGCGGCGGGTCATCGGCAAATTCGAGTCGCGGATAGAAGGCTGGCAAGCCAAACTACTATCACAGGGAGGTAGGCTGGTTTTGGTGAACTCAGTGCTGTCGAACCTTCCACTCTATTACCTGTCCATGTTCAGGGCACCCAAATGGGTTGTTAGAAGGTTGGAGGCGCTAAAACGGGCCTTCTTCTGGAGAGGGGCTATATCCACCCAAGGAGGGCAATGCCTGGTTAACTGGAAGACGGTTTGCAGGAGTACCTCGGAGGGTGGATTAGGAGTCCTGAACTTAGAGAGCATGAACGTGTCACTACTTGCCAAGTGGTGGTGGAGATTTCTCACAAACAAGAGCTTACTGTGGGGTCCCCTCATCAAAGGGCTCTACTATGGACGGAGAAAGCCGCTGAGAGAAGGTTCCTCCTTCAGGCCGCTCTCTCAGTGGTGGCGCAACGTCTTAGCCACGAAGGATATCTTCAGATGTGGGCTGACTTACTCGCTTGGAGATGGCCGTAGTGTTCGGTTTTGGTCGGACATCTGGGCCGCTCAAGCCCCGCTAAGCACGCTTTTCCCAGCTATTTTCGCCGCCATCAGGGGAAAGAGAAATAGAGTGTTCGAGTGTCGGGGGGCGAACGGGTGGAAGTGGGGGCATATCCTACGGGGGTTCACCCCCGGTAACCCGATGGAATTGGAGATGGTCGCCCTGCTCAAGGAGACAATCGATGTGACTACAACCTTGCCTACGAAAGACGAAGTACGCTGGAGATGGACACAATCCGAGAGTTTTTCGGTTAAATCACTCTATCTCTTCATCGAGAACGGTGGGGTCGCTGACTCCCGCTTCCGGGAGATCTGGAAGATCATGGTACCTCTTAAGGTCAAAATCTTCACTTGGTTAGTCCTAAGATCTAGGATCAATACCAAAGACAACCTGCTCAAAAGGGGTGGACCGGGGACGACTTATGTGTCCTTTGCTTAGACGAAGCGGAGACGGTAGACCACTTGTTCATAAATTGTCAGCTTACTAGAAGCATTCTTCAAGCATCACATTTGAACATGGCTACCCTCAACAATTATTCGACGGTTGTTTCGGCTTGGAGCCATTCCTGCCAGAGAGGGGGATCATTACGTGCTAGAGATCTCACTGGACTAGCTGCGGTTTGGTGGACGATCTGGCTCGAACGCAATAGGAGAATCTTCGAATTGCGAAAAAGGACGTTGGGCTGTATTCTTAGGGAGGCTCGAGACTGTTGGACCCGGTGGGCTCTACTGGCCGCCCCGGCACCTCTTTAGCTTTTGATTTAAGAGTCCTTTTTTTTTTTTTTTTTTTTTTTTTTTTTTTTTTTTTTTTTTTTTTTTTAGGCCATGTTGCTTACTCCTGTTGCCTAGTTCATCTTCCTTATGAATGAAGCGGTAGCATGCTACCTTCTCTTCAAAAAAATTATTGCACAGTAGAGCAAATAAAGAAACTTTTTGAAACAAATGGCTCAAAGGAAAAGCTTGCATTATGTTGCTAAATTTTTGTAATAATTAAACCAATTAACCGAGAATTTATTCATATATATATATATATATATATATATATATATATATATATATATATATATATATATATATATATATATATATAAAATGGAACCGAAACAGATATTGCTCTAATGATAAGCCCATCTTAGAAAAGAAATAGAAAGAAATTATATTTATTTATTTAATCAGCAAATTATTATAATTATTTACCACACATACGATATCGGACTGAACATACGATATCGGACTTGATTAACAAGTTATTGTGTAATGAAACCGCAAAGAATTCGACTCGCTCGGACGGACCACTATTTCTCGCGCGAAGTATGAAGTCCCATCTTGGGCCCCAGCTCTAGTTTGACTGCACAAAAATGGGTCTGGGTTTACATCTTGGTTGGTTAATTGGGATCAGGCCCGGCCCATTAACAAGGCGATCTATATCTACTCAGATTAGGATTAGTATTAGGATTAGTATTAGGATTAGGATTAGGATTAGAATTATGAATGGGTTTAGGACTGAATTAATCCGATTATAACGTTATTTAATCGTCGCCTGCGCAGCTCTCGCCCCACGAGCTGTATCTTCTTCCCCAAAAAAAAACCCTAGGCGCCGTCCCATCTCCCATGGCCGCGGCGTATGACGACCACTACTCGGTGCTGGGCCTGCCCTCGGGCGAGGAGGGGGCGAAGCTAACCCTAGATGAGATCAGGAAGGCCTTCCGGACCCAGTCCCTCGCGCGCCACCCGGACAAGCGCCCCAGCGACCCCGCCGCCACCACCGATTTCCAGCGCCTCCTCGCCTCCTACGACGCCCTCTGCGACCCCCCCACCCGCCGCCTCCTCGACGCCCGCATCCGGGGCCGGGGCAGCGGAGAACCTTATTATAATAAGCGCCGGAGGAGCGACGAAGAAGATCTGATCGAGGCCTATCGGCAGCGCGCGGCTCGTCGGCGCCATAGTGAGCAGGCGGAAGCCGGACATGCGGCTTATTATAAGCGCCGGCCTTGCGACGAAGACGATCCGAAGGAGGAGGCCTATCGTCGGTTCCTGCGGTGGCGCATGCGTAAGAGTGCCGAAGCTGAGCAGGCGTATGCAGAGGCCTTGCTCCGCAATCGCCAATCCGAGCATCAGAGCGACGGCGAAGAAGATTCGATCCAGTCCTTGGTGCGGCGCTGCCGTGAGCAGGCGCGGCTCTGCCTTAAGAACTCGGAAACTATGCGTGTCCTCGTGGACGCCTTCTACGCGACGATAGCCTCCTCGTTCGAAGAGTACAAGGAGTTAAAGGAATATGGCCGCCGCACTCCTGTCTAAACACTCTCGCTCAGGGTTATTTCTCTGCTCTCTCCTTGGTCCTTATTTTCATGCCAGAGTAGTACTATATATTAAAAGTGATAGGCCCCTGATATCCAGCTCTTTTCGTGATTGTGATAGGGAATAAGATGAATGACATTGTAAATCTATTGGAATGTCAATGCTCTTGAATTGGCAAATTGCCAGCAATTCTAATTCTCAAAACTTTATCTGTTGGAAGAATGCCGAATACATGCATCGTATAGGATCTTTGAATTCTTATGTTCTGCTTCACTGCTCCTTCATGCATCCGCCACATAACTTACCATACTGCATTTTGCATTTTGTTTTTAGGCATGTGTGACCAGTTTTCCTGCTATTGTAGTTCTCTGCTGTTATCTTCCTATCTTGACATTTTACTCGTGAAGTGTGAATAATTCAACTTGCACTGCACGTACTAACTTTAAAGAGGCCACATTTTCTTTGTAATTATCCTTTAGGTTACACGCTCTTCCTCCCCTCACTCGTCCCTCGTAAGATTCCTAGGCTTCGCTATCATCATTGTCATCCTCGGACTCTTTGGCCCATCTTTCATTATATATCATCCCAGACTCTGTGGTGACAAAGGCCAAAAATTTCAGAAAGTTTATTGAGTTGGCCTGCTGAGTTGGTATCATATTTCATGCTTTCTTTGATGCGCCATCATATCCAAAACTGCTCTTACTAAGAGCAATTTACCTGAAGAAAAAGAACTCTTACTAAGAGCTATTTACCTAAAGAAAAAGAAGGTTAATGGACTAACTTGAGAGGCCAATTCTGATTCCTGATTGTTGGTGTCAACAATCTGATTTTTCTGCTGCTGTATTCTCCTTCTTCCTCTCTTCGCTGTCCCTTGGCTACCTGTTTATTGTATTGCGTTAGTGATCAGATTATTCAGATCATCTCATGATAATAATAAAAATAATTTTAATTTTTTTTTAATTAAGTTTAACAGCAGGTAATTTATATGAAAGCATCATAAAGGAGTGACTAATATTCATAAAATTTCTCTTGATTTGATGCTTACTATGATCCAACTCTACCCACTAATGGAGCTGTGCTACAGAAATGGCTGTGGCTGAAAGTAGAAATAGAAGCTGGGCCAAATGGTCAATGACTTATATTTATCTATGTAATAGATGGTCAATAACATCTATTTATCTATGTGATATATGTATGGAGACCCCCCTCGCCTATTTATCTATTTTTATTTGTACGCATCTCTGCAACTTTGACTTGATTTGATGTACATAATTTTTAATCAACTAAATTAAAAGTTCTGTTAAAATTAGCAACTTCATTAACTATTGGACGTTAAGTATTTAAATAATCAAAATTTTGGAGCTGAAAAGTAGCTAGAGCTATAGAAGTTGATAAGTTCATCTATTAATTAATTTAATTTTACAAATCAATTTAACTGACTTACATTAGTCAAAATAAGTAAAACGTAACGTAATATCAATGGAAAGCGGTAAAGCTCAGTGGTTATTGTAAGATGGCCTGTAGTTGAGTGGTGTCCGATGTTGGTATATATATATATATATATCAATACAATCATTTATTTCCCAGTTTTGTAAGGCTGACGTGTCGTGCTGTGGTTGATTTTGCTGATGTGGCGTGATTTTATGCTTCGGGTGGTCCTAGCCTGTCTCCTAACCTAACCTGGTGGTCCTACCCTGGCTCCGAACCTAACCTCTTGCGCCTCTTCGCCTACCCCCTCCTCTTTCTCGGAGACGTCGCCCGCGCCTCTTCGCCTACTCCCTTTTTTTTTCGGAGATGTTTCCTCTCTCTCTCTCTCTCTCTCTCTCTTTCTCTCTCTCTCCACAGCATCGGATTTTCGTCTAGACTAGAAGCTTCCAGGGTTTTCTGGCGAGTGCATGGCCGTCGCCCTCCTCTCCCCTGAGGTCGGATCTCTGCATCGGGAAACCGCCGGTGAGGTCGCTCCCGCCCTCCGCCACCGTCGCAGATGCCCTCGCCGTGCTCCGGAGGGGTGGCGCCGTCTCCTACGTCGCCGTCATCGCCGGCGATTGGGCTCCGTCATCGGAAAATAGGAGGGACGTCGCCGGGAGGGTCGGGATCGCCGACGTCGTCTGCTTCCTCTGCGCCGACGAGCGGAGCCTCGCTGACCCCGCCGGAGCTCTCCTGAGCCCTGTCTCCGCCCTCCTCCCCAAGGAAGCACCCCCGATACGCCGCGTTGAGCCCCATGCGAGGTAATCGCTCGGCTCCATCTCGATCGCTCCTAGGTTTACCAGATCGATCCTTCGTACATTTTGTCAGAATTTAATTTGGATAAATTTGTTATTAGAGATCGCTTTCGATCGATCGCTTTTCGATGCTTTGATGTTTACTATTCTTCTAATTTATGTTATTTTACTGTTTCTTTAATATCATCCTGCAATCTGTGGAATTTTATTGATAAATCTGGATCAAAAGATTATCAAAAATAAAAAAAAAAGAGACAAAAAAAAATGCGAAAGCGACTCGCATGAATCTTTTGATTTCACTTTGATTTCACTTTTATCATTTGGCAGCAGATTTATCTTCTAATTTATGTTATTTTACTGTTTCTTTAATCTCATCCTGCAATCCGTGGGATTTTATTGGTGAATATGGATCAAAAGGTTATCAAAAATAAAAAAAGAGACAAAAAAAACGCGAAAGCGACTCGTGTGAATCTTTTGATTCCACTTTTACCTTTGAATTTATATATATCATTTGGCAGCAAATTTTTTCGATAAAATTAAAATAAAATTCAAAAAAATAATTAAATTATATTTTTTTAAAAAACATATGGTGATAAAATAAAAATATACTATTCTTTTTCTTTCTTTCTTTTTTTTAATTAGATCGGTTCAGTTTACTAATTTTTTAAAATAAAATAATTATGAAAATAAAGTATATATAATTTTACCAAATTTAGTAGTCTTAATCATCTTGTAGCAAATAAAACTATATTAATAATGTTTGATAACATTTTTATGGGTTTTTAATCGGAACAGATCCAAATTTGATTTTCTTTCAATTTTTGCCGCTTTGTCGATGGTTCGTTAGATTGATCTCTCTATACAATTTTTTTTTTTTTTAAAAAATATTATCTTATTTGATAGTTTCTATTTTCAGTGAAGGTACATAAGCTCTATGATTTTTTCGACTATTGCGCAGATAATTTAATTTTAATACATCTATGCTGTTTTTTCCTTTTTGTTGTTGGATTCCCTTTTTTGATCTGTTTTTGTATCATTTGTGATACTTGATTGATGTTTAGGAAAAGTGAAAATGTTAGGTATAAATGCATTGAGAAACACTAAACTCTAGGGCTTTTCAAATTCAAATCCCCTCCAACTTTACCTTTTTTTGATTGAGACCCCTGTAATTTTTAATATCTTTTGATTTGAATTGCTCTACTTGGTTAAATTTTTAATTTTGAGTAAATTTTAGCAAACATTTCTGTAGGCTTCTTTCACAGATAACAAGTTTCTGATGATAGAGTTGTACCGCCTCCTCCGGCGGCAGCGGGATCTCTCCCCCACCATAAGCTTCTCAAAGCTCTCCCCCTCCTCCTCCTCCTCTCGTGGTGCACCGCGACCAGCGGCGGCGGGGAACGGCGACGACGTCGCTGGAGAAGATGAGTTTTTTTTTGCGACTTCCCGAGTACCAAGCAGTTTATTTATATATCTAAAAAAAATTTAAAAGAATTATTAATTATATTTAAAAATATTCTCAACAAATTTAATTTATTTTTGTGAAAAATAAATCTATTAATATATATGATTTCAATGCATTTTTTTTAACTCAATAAATTGTTTTCTATTAAATTTGTAAATTAAAATTTAGACAATCTAATATTATAGTTAATTCTAATTTTTTTGTTCTAAATTAAAGTATTAAATAATAAATTCTGTGAAAATTTTAAAATTTTATAATGGTTAGATATTTATTATGGATTTGCTGTATAGACCGCGGTGCATAGGCAGAAGTAGCAGCAGTAGAAGAAGAATAAAAGAGAATGAGAGAAGAGGAAGCCGAGAAAGCGGCGCGCGAGCAGCGGCAGCAGCTGGTGGTGGAGAGGATGAAGGAGGAGCAGCGAAGGAGGGAGGAGGCCATCGAGAAGTGGAAGCAACTCTACCTCGCCATTAAAGCCGAGCTTGATGATCTCATCCAGAGAACCCATCACCAAGGTAACAATTAATGATCGCCTACATCGTCAACAACTTCTTATTCTTCTTCTTCTTCTTCTTTTTCTTCTTCTCTTCTTTATGAATTGTATATTTGCTGCTCTTCTATTCCTCCGATATGAATTATTTTAAATTTACTATTTAATTTTTAAAAAGTTTAAATTTACTATTTAATTTTTCAATTTATTTGATTTGAATCAGTTTACTATATTTTAATTTTAAAAATTTATAAAAATAAACGGCAAATTCAAATTTTAAAATTAAAGTATTATTCGCTAATTTAAATCAAACAAATAAAAAAATTAGATGGCAAACAAAAATGATTCATATATATATATAGTACATATAAATTGTGTGGTACTTTATAATTGATATTTTAAAATGATCCAATAAAATTTAGTTAACTAAATATTTTAACTTTAAAAATTTGTAAGGATAAACAACACATTTAAATTTTAAAATTAAAGTATTATTTACTAACTAAAATCAAACAAATTAAAAAATTGGATGACGAATCCAAAATAATTCATATATAGTAATGATAAATTTTGTACGTCAGTACTTTTATATAATTGATATCTGAAATGATCTAATTGAATTTAGTTAACTAAATAAATAATTTACTATAAATGAGTCGACAGTATCAAATATGATAATACTAATTAAAATATTATATTATTATCGTATCAGTAATACTTTATTATTCAGTCAATTAAGGTGAACTGTAAAATTTGATTATATTAGAAGACAAATTATCACATTTCAATTATGTGTCCTGAGATGTTCCCAGAAATCCTCACTTATAGTTAACGCCCCAGCCTTTATCCCGCGATGAGAAGGTAGATGCGGTAAGCCAACTCCTTTCCTTCCTCCGAATTCGAGGTTTTCACAACCAAGCAAGCCACTTCTTAGTCCGCTATCCGAGACTCGAAGTTTCAATTGATTTTTTCGAATGCACTCATATCCTTCACCGGGCAATGGAGTTCGTCAAAAGATTTTGTTGGATATCTTCAGCTACCTTTCGTAGACTCAAACTCTGCCTAAGATTTAAGATTTAGAAGTAAAAATATTATATATATATATATAATATTGGGTTCTCTAGATTTTGCACACTTTTTGAAAAATCATTACTAATAATTTTATATGATTTCACAAGTTCCCAACAATTGATTTGATGTGATAGTTAATTAATTTTACACCATTATTTATATTTTCATATCATATTACTTTCTTTGATGTCATGATTTTGCACAAGTTCCCAAAAGAAAAATCAATATAATATTCCTACTATAATTATTTTTATGAATTTAGTTGATTCATTTAGTTATTTGATGTGACATAATATATAATATTGGATTCTCTAGATTTCGCACATCTTTTAAAAAAACAGTAATAATTTTATATGATTTGATATTAGTGCTTGGTGTAAAAATAAACTTTACTGATGTGGTGTGATATTTCTCATCATTCTTCATAGATATTCAAATCTTTTGAGATTTTGCATAACTTCCCAACAATTGCTTTCCCAAGTTTATCATACTTTTTAGGAGATTCTTTCTTTGGTGTCATGATTTTGCACAAGTTCTAAAAAAAAATTTATGTAATATTCTTACTATTATTTTTTTTTTTTATGAATTTACTTCATACATTTCGTTATTTGATGTGGTATAATATAATATTGGATTCTCTAGATTTTGCACACCTTTTGAAAAATCTTTACTAATAATTTTATTTTATATGATTTCACAAGGTCCCAACAATTGATTTGATGTGATAGTAAACTAATTTTACACCATTATTTATATTTTCATATAATATTACTTTCTTTGATGGCATGATTTTGCACAAGTTCTCAAAAGAAAAATCTAGCATAATATAATATTGGATTCTCTAAATTTTGCACACCTTTTGAAAAATCTTTACTAATAATTTTATTTTATATGATTTCACAAGTTCTCAACAATTGATTTGATGTGATAGTAAACTAATTTTACACCATTATTTATATTTTCATATAATATTACTTTTTTTTGATGACATGATTTTGCACAAGTTCCCAAAAAAAAAATCTATATAATATTTCTACTATTATTTTTTTTATGAATTTAGTTCATACATTTAGTTATTTGATGTAACATAATATAATATTGGATTCTCTAGATTTTGCACATTTTTTTAAAAAACAGTAATAATTTTATATGGTTTGATATTAGTGCTTGGTGTAAAAAAAACTTTACTGATGTGATGTGATATTTTCCATCATGCTTCATAGATATTCAGACATTTTTTAGATTTTGCACAAGTTCCCAATAATTGATTTCCCATACTTTTTAAGAGATTTTACACAAGTTCCCAACAATTGAATTGATGTGATATGTGATGTAATATTAGTTTCTTACTATATGTTGTGCACTTTTTAAAAAAAACTTTATTGATTTGATTTGATATTTTCCATCATTCTTCATAGATATTCATAGATTTTTTTTTATTTAGCCAGATTCCCTATGATGACTATTCCTCTTGGTATTTCCCATCATTCTTCATAGATATCCATAAGATTGTATTCTATTTCTCTTCTTAGATATTCATAGATTTTGTTAGATTTAGCCAGATTCGCTATGATGACTATTCCTCTTGGTATCCATAAGATTATATTTTATTTCTATAAATAGTAATTTTGTCAATGTAGTCTATCATTCACTGTTTGCAATCTTAACTAAACAAGATAATCGAAAATAAACAAAATGATATTGCCCCTTATACTATTAATTAATAGAATAGCCCATATTTATTCTCTAATAATAATTGCTTTATTGTTTACTAGGTGTTGTCTAGCTGTTGTAGTACTTAGAAGTTATTGATTAATAGTTGTTGTTATATTTCTGTTCTCTATGTAATACATTATGTCTAAATTTTTGTTTTCTATGTAATACATTATGTCTAAATTTTTGTTCTCTATGTAATACATTATGTTTAATATCTGTAGTTTATTTTTGTAATATAATATTTCTGTGCTCTATGTAATATATGATGTTGAATGTATAATACTTAATTAGTTTAATGTTTAATACTTAATTACATTGTAATTCCCGCAGCGAAGCGCGGGGTATTGAACTAGTATTAACTACTTGACACTCTTTAGCTCAGTAGGGCAGTAAAAAGATGAACAGAAGCAAGCTGGAGCCTGCTCGAAACTGACTCGAATAAAAAATAGTTTGTTCTGACTCGTGTTTGGCTCGAAACTAAACCAGCTGGGTCTTCCCAGTTTCTTTTCAAAATTAATTCAAGCTGGCTTGAATTTATTTCAAGCCAGCTCAAATTAAAGTTGGGTGGAAAAGATGGCACTCATTTATCTAATTCGAATTCTAAGTTTTTCTGATGTGAAACTGTGGGAGAATAGTGGAAAAGATGGTACTCTTTTGGTCTTTTCTTGTTAGTAGTTTTGTGGGTATCCTTATCTTCTTCAACTGTGGAGGATAAGATGGGACTTTGATGATGGATCATATTATCCCATGCTAATAAAGTTTATAGAGTTAAAAGTCCTTCGGGTACAAGTCTTTGGTTTTTCCTCCTGCTCTATAGAATGATATAAAAGGTAATGAAAAGGGTGTGGATTTAAGTTTTGGCTCTTATCTTATATCATACAATCCATAGTGTATCTTAGTAGTAAACAATTTAGTATACAACATTAATTTCTTTGGGAAAAGAAAAGAAGAAATTGAAGTTGTGTCCACTTGCTTCTACTTGTTTTCCAATTACAAGGGAGGAACAAAGAGGTTTAGAATTATAATTCTTGATAGAAAGAGTAAATAAATTTTTTATCTGTATGAGGTCTGAAACTAATAAGGATCGCCTAAAATGAACGTTGTTAGCTGCTTTAATGAACCTCTTGAGGTTCTGATGGGAGGCATGGTCAATCAGTGCACAGATTCTGATGCAGCTTGGTGGCGTTTCTGAGATACAAAGGCCCTAGCCAGCACATGAATCGGGGAGTCCACCATGGCTATGGGGTAGCCCACCATGGCTCTTGTGCTGGCAGACAACTCGCTTGAGGACCAGAGCCAGATTGAATCCTTGTCGTTGATCTTGCTCCAGTCCAGGCCTTGCGGACCTTCATCACGATCTATGATGGACATGGCAGCCTGGAGACTTCTTGCTGCATCAATCTCTTCCACAATCTGACGAATAAAGTTTTTGAGTTGAAGTTAGGAGTTTTTGTTGAAGTGCCGTTTAAGTAGAATTGTCTGAAAAACTACTGCCAACTTCTTTTTATCTAAGTCTGTCCAGCAGCCTTTTGGTTCGGTTGTTTGGAGAACACATCATCTAGATTAAGCAAACTACTCAACGCCTACCAAATTAACCAACCCATAAAACACCAAATAGAAAATAATGTGATTACTGATTTTCTATACACAACTAGGGTGTCCATGTTGTTACAAACTTACAATTGAAGGACTTGTGCATAGTGCTAAAAAATCAAAAACAGTTCATCAAGACTAATTACATGAAAGTTAGGTACAACACGCTCATAAGTCACACCTACCTCAAATACAGTGATACTAACAACTGCGAGAACAAAATGAATTCACTTACGATCACGGCTGGTGAACGGATACCAAAAAAGGGGACGATATCCACCTGTAACCAGCTCTCCACTGCAGATCCGACCACCGCACCCACCACAAGTCCGCCAACGGTGATCACTGCTGCCTTGCCTGCAGAAGACATACCATAGGCTAAAATAATATCACTTATTTGAAAGATGCGAAAAAGGAACATCATACTAATAACATGTTCTAAGTCCACGGGTCTCATTATTATAAATTTTCATTAGGTAAGTAGAATATCTAGAAAAGTTCTTGGATCTCATATTAAATTTCCTTTTTCAAGCAGCTAAGAGTACAGCAAGCCGCAAGTGTTTAATTCATGCTTAGAACACATATATATATATATATGTTCTCCAAAATCCAAACTGGCTAGCGCAGATAGTTACAAAACATGTCGGTAATACAAACAAAAGTCTGAAGCTGTTGGTGCCAGCTATTTCAAGCACATCATAGTTACACTCTCATCAAGAAATCCTTTGTTCCGCAGGACCAAAAGTTTCTGGCGATTTCTTCTAACAGACATCGCAGGCTAATTTCATCATATTATATAAAAAAAAAATAACACATAACACAACTTTTTTCTCAGTAGTTGAAAGCCAAACTCATTTCCTATTCAATGTCAGAACAAATGCCACCCAACTAAAAATGCGGCACCCTAGAAATATTTTAGCAAGGGAAAAACACAAATGGCTAAACTACCCTTACTAGAAATTAAACGATAAAATGTGCGACATCCAGCTGTTATGACTATGTGCAGGAAAGCAGAGTGAACGAAAGCTGAATGTTCAATTTGATAAAGTAACTCATTCATTTTTATAGAACTACAAAACATGGATATTGTCCTATACTAACAAGTTAGGATTTTCAAATTATAAAAAAGTGTGGACACATTAACTTGAAGAGCAAGATAAAACCAGGAATATATAGAATCAAATCAAACAGGTTAGGAGTAAGTGTGGACACATTAACTAGAAGAGCAAGATAAAACCAGGAATATATAGAATCAAATCAAACAGTTAGGAGTAGACTTGCTGGCAAAAATCAGGCAACCTGGCGTCAAGACTAGAAATGGCGGATATAGCAAGAGGTAAAGAACTAGCAAAATTTACTGAATCACTCAATCAGAAAAATTTAGCTTACTCAATCTCAATCCATTTTCTATTGTCTTAAAAATAATACTCTGAATTAAAATTTGTCCATCGAAGCAACTTAAATACTACTATTGAAGATGATGGTTTCTACTCAACTTGATCTTAGAAAGACAGAAAATTTCAAAAACAATCTAATTTCTAGCAGCAGAAACAAATTTTCATCCAATTGTGATATAGATATTGATCAGCATACAACCAACCTACTTTAATAACCACCAATAGATAGCAGAAATGAACCAAACAGATTAGAAAAATCTATTTGACACGCAAAAATATAAAAAACATAAAATAAAGTTAAGTGCAAGATCAACTACCTAGAGAAATGTTCTTCTTCGTCATAAAGTACAAGGAAGCTCCGAACCCAATAGCCAATACTACTCCGGGAACATCAGCTCCACTATACGTCCCTGGGATACTTGCGGAGGTTCCACTAGCAAAAGTGAATACCATCATTGCCCCATAGACACCAGCCTGAACTGCCAAATTGCTTGGAGATGGAGATTCAATTGACACTGGAATATTCTTCATAGTTGTCTGTACCCACTGCGGCATTGGACCAGTGCCCGCACTTCTTACGGGTTTAACATCAGCATAACGGATGCTGCTATTTGCAACTTTACCAGATCTGCGTTGTGATAGGCTCTGCATAAGCAGCATATCATATGCAGCCTCGACCTGAAACAGAAAATGTAGAAGTGTTCAAGAGACCAATGGGCGAGCATAACTAATTTATGATCAAGCAAAATGGCACTCTTGACTTTCTTGGAGGATCTTTTGTAGACAACTTTTTCTTGCAAAGCTTGTCAGTTGTGTGATGATGAGTGACCTCTTATTGACATAAGGAAAGCTCGAAAGAACCACTCCCAAAGGTCATATAATCTCCTACTGTATTGCATCATATTAATATTGAAATTTGGGAAAGATTATAGAATGATAAAACACAATGCACTTCTACAAGCAGAAACCATATGAAAGCTATCCCCCATACAAAAATAAGACACATACACGTTAAAGGTGCAAGACCCAAATATGTACCTATCTCATATCAACACACTGGTAACCAATTTTAATTTTATGCTAACAATAGGAAGAATGAAAAGCACTAATAATATCATTAACAATGATAAAATAATGTTTCCTTGCTGTTCATGCAAACAGTGTATTTCAAAATAGAAAGAGAACTAAATAGCCTCACCGAACATTTCAACAACTTCTAAGGAAAGAGTGCGTTACATTTTTCCAGGTTCCCTAGTTTAGGCACCTTTAAACACTTGACCACAAAAGAAACTGGCAAACCTAACACAATATTGAGTGCCAGGCTTTAGTGTTCTGTGTAATGCCGACGACATTGCGAAGAAGTGTGGCTACTTTATCTTTTGACATTTTAAAGCATCCAAATAGCTTAGTACAGAATTCACTCTCCCCTTCCACGCCAAGTTTAAATTTTCCTGTTGTTGTGGAGAGATAAGATCACCAAGTGACAAAGAAAAGAGTAGTAGATGCTTCAGCCATATTGAACTCTACGTATTAAATAATTCACCACTCAAATGCAGCAAAATTTTAGAACACGAAAATATACACTTCATAAAATTGGTCCAAAGAGAAACAATCGTGATTTGTAAAAAATTAAGAGTTTGGGATTGAGGAATAAAAGTTTAATGTTAAATGCTATGTGTTTTTTTTTATTTCAATTGGACATGAGGGAGTGCGTCTAAGAGCTCTCCAGGAAAATCTTGTGCTAGATCATCTACTATTATTGCACAGTAGAGCAAATAAAGAAACTTTTTGAAACAAATGGCTCAAAGGAAAAGCTTGCATTATGTTGCTAAATTTTTGTAATAATTAAACCAATTAACCGAGAATTTATTCATATATATATATATATATATATATATATATATATATATATATATAAATGGAACCGAAACAGATATTGCTCTAATAATAAGCCCATCTTAGAAAAAGAAAATAGAAAGAAAATTATATTTATTTATTTAATCAGCAAATTATTATAATTATTTACCACACATACGATATCGGACTGAACATACGATATCGGACTTGATTAACAAGTTATTATGTAATGAAACCGCAAAGAATTCGACTCGCTCGGACGGACAACTATTTCTCGCGCGAAGTATGAAGTCCCATCTTGGGCCCGGGCTCTAGTTTGACTGCACAAAAATGGGTCTGGGTTTACATCTTGGTTGGTTAATTCGGATCAGGCCCGGCCCATTAACACGGCGATCTATATCTACTCAGATTAGGATTAGGATTAGGATTAGTATTAGGATTAGGATTAGGATTAGAATTAGGAATGGGTTTAGGACTGAATTAATCCGATTATAACGTTATTTAATCGTCGCCTGCGCAGCTCTCGCCCCACGAGCTGTATCTTCTTCCCCAAAAAAAACCCTAGGCGCCGTCCCATCTCCCATGGCCGCGGCGTATGACGACCACTACTCGGTGCTGGGCCTGCCCTCGGGCGAGGAGGGGGCGAAGCTAACCCTAGATGAGATCAGGAAGGCCTTCCGGACCCAGTCCCTCGCGCGCCACCCGGACAAGCGCCCCAGCGACCCCGCCGCCACCACCGATTTCCAGCGCCTCCTCGCCTCCTACGACGCCCTCTGCGACCCCCCCACCCGCCGCCTCCTCGACGCCCGCATCCGGGGCCGGGGCAGCGGAGAACCTTATTATAATAAGCGCCGGAGGAGCGACGAAGAAGATCTGATCGAGGCCTATCGGCAGCGCGCGGCTCGTCGGCGCCATAGTAAGCAGGCGGAAGCCGGACATGCGGCTTATTATAAGCGCCGGCCTTGCGACGAAGACGATCCAAAGGAGGAGGCCTATCGTCGGTTCCTGCGGTGGCGCATGCGTAAGAGTGCCGAAGCTGAGCAGGCGTATGCAGAGGCCTTGCTCCGCAATCGCCAATCCGAGCATCAGAGCGACGGCGAAGAAGATTCGATCCCGTCCTTGGTGCGGCGCTGCCGTGAGCAGGCGCGGCTCGGCCTTAAGAACTCGGAAACTATGCGTGTCCTCGTGGACGCCTTCTACGCGACGATAGCCTCCTCGTTCGAAGAGTACAAGGAGTTAAAGGAATATGGCCGCCGCACTCCTGTCTAAACACTCTCGCTCAGGGTTATTTCTCTGCTCTCTCCTTGGTCCTTATTTTCATGCCAGAGTAGTACTATATATTAAAAGTGATAGGCCCCTGATATCCAGCTCTTTTCGTGATTGTGATAGGGAATAAGATGAATGACATTGTAAATCTATTGGAATGTCAATGCTCTTGAATTGGCAAATTGCCAGCAATTCTAATTCTCAAAACTTTATCTGTTGGAAGAATGTGTCGAATACATGCATCGTATAGGATCTTTGAATTCTTATGTTCTGCTTCACTGCTCCTTCATGCATCCGCCACATAACTTACCATACTGCATTTTGCATTTTGTTTTTAGGCATGTGTGACCAGTTTTCCTGCTATTGTAGTTCTCTGCTGTTCTCTTCCTATCTTGACATTTTACTCGTGAAGTGTGAATAATTCAACTTGCACTGCACGTACTAACTTTAAAGAGGCCACATTTTCTTTGTAATTATCCTTTAGGTTACACGCTCTTCCTCCCCTCACTCGTCCCTCGTAAGATTCCTACTAGGCTTCGCTATCATCATTGTCATCCTCGGACTCTTTGGCCCATCTTTCATTACATATCATCCCAGACTCTGTGGTGACAAAGGCCAAAAATTTCAGAAAGTTTATTGAGTTGGCCTGCTGAGTTGGTATCATATTTCATGCTTTCTTTGATGCGCCATCATATCCAAAACTGCTCTTACTAAGAGCAATTTACCTGAAGAAAAAGAACTCTTACTAAGAGCTATTTACCTAAAGAAAAAGAAGGTTAATGGACTAACTTGAGAGGCCAATTCTGATTCCTGATTGTTGGTGTCAACAATCTGATTTTTCTGCTGCTGTAATCTCCTTCTTCCTCTGGTCGCTGTCCCTTGGCTACCTGTTTATTGTATTGCATTAGTGATCAGATTATTCAGATCATCTCATGATAATATTAAAAATAATTTTAAAATTTTTTTTAATTAAGTTTAACAGCAGGTAATTTATATGAAAGCATCATAAAGGAGTGACTAATATTCATAAAATTTCTCTTGATTTGATGCTTACTATGATCCAACTCTACCCACTAATGGAGCTGTGCTACACAAATGCCTGTGGCTGAAAGTAGAAATAGAAGCTGGGCCAAATGGTCAATGACTTATATTTATCTATGTAATAGATGGTCAATAACATCTATTTATCTATGTGATATATGTATGGAGACCCCCCTCGCCTATTTATCTATTTTTATTTGTACGCATCTCTGCAATTTTGACTTGATTTGATGTACATAATTTTTAATCAACTAAATTAAAAGTTCTGTTAAAATTAGCAACTTCATTAACTATTGGACGTTAAGTATTTAAATAATCAAAATTTTGGAGCTGAAAAGTAGCTAGAGCTATAGAAGTTGATAAGTTCATCTATTAATTAATTTAATTTTACAAATCAATTTAACTGACTTACATTAGTCAAAATAAGTAAAACGTAACGTAATATCAATGGAAAGCGGTAAAGCTCAGTGGTTATTGTAAGATGGCCTGTAGTTGAGTGGTGTCCGATGTTGGTATATATATATATATATATTAACTACTTGACACTCTTTAGCTCAGTAGGGCAGTAAAAAGATGAACAGAAGCAAGCTGGAGCCTGCTCGAAACTGACTCGAATAAAAAATAGTTTGTTCTGACTCGTGTTTGGCTCGAAACTAAACCAGCTGGGTCTTCCCAGTTTCTTTTCAAAATTAATTCAAGCTGGCTTGAATTTATTTCAAGCCAGCTCAAATTAAAGTTGGGTGGAAAAGATGGCACTCATTTATCTAATTCGAATTCTAAGTTTTTCTGATGTGAAACTGTGGGAGAATAGTGGAAAAGATGGTACTCTTTTGGTCTTTTCTTGTTAGTAGTTTTGTGGGTATCCTTATCTTCTTCAACTGTGGAGGATAAGATGGGACTTTGATGATGGATCATATTATCCCATGCTAATAAAGTTTATAGAGTTAAAAGTCCTTCGGGTACAAGTCTTTGGTTTTTCCTCCTGCTCTATAGAATGATATAAAAGGTAATGAAAAGGGTGTGGATTTAAGTTTTGGCTCTTATCTTATATCATACAATCCATAGTGTATCTTAGTAGTAAACAATTTAGTATACAACATTAATTTCTTTGGGAAAAGAAAAGAAGAAATTGAAGTTGTGTCCACTTGCTTCTACTTGTTTTCCAATTACAAGGGAGGAACAAAGAGGTTTAGAATTATAATTCTTGATAGAAAGAGTAAATAAATTTTTTTTCTGTATGAGGTCTGAAACTAATAAGGATCGCCTAAAATGAACGTTGTTAGCTGCTTTAATGAACCTCTTGAGGTTCTGATGGGAGGCATGGTCAATCAGTGCACAGATTCTGATGCAGCTTGGTGGCGTTTCTGTGATACAAAGGCCCTAGCCAGCACATGAATCGGGGAGTCCACCATGGCTATGGGGTAGCCCACCATGGCTCTTGTGCTGGCAGACAACTCGCTTGAGGACCAGAGCCAGATTGAATCCTTGTCGTTGATCTTGCTCCAGTCCAGGCCTTGCGGACCTTCATCATGATCTATGATGGACATGGCAGCCTGGAGACTTCTTGCTGCATCAATCTCTTCCACAATCTGACGAATAAGGTTTTTGAGTTGAAGTTAGGAGTTTTTGTTGAAGTGCCGTTTAAGTAGAATTGTCTGAAAAACTACTGCCAACTTCTTTTTATCTAAGTCTGTCCAGCAGCCTTTTGGTTCGGTTGTTTGGAGAACACATCATCTAGATTAAGCAAACTACTCAACGCCTACCAAATTAACCAACCCATAAAACACCAAATAGAAAATAATGTGATTACTGATTTTCTATACACAACTAGGGTGTCCATGTTGTTACAAACTTACAATTGAAGGACTTGTGCATAGTGCTAAAAAATCAAAAACAGTTCATCAAGACTAATTACATGAAAGTTAGGTACAACACGCTCATAAGTCACACCTACCTCAAATACAGTGATACTAACAACTGCGAGAACAAAATGAATTCACTTACGATCACGGCTGGTGAACGGATACCAAAAAAGGGACGATATCCACCTGTAACCAGCTCTCCACTGCAGATCCGACCACCGCACCCACCACAAGTCCGCCAACGGTGATCACTGCTGCCTTGCCTGCAGAAGACATACCATAGGCTAAAATAATATCACTTATTTGAAAGATGCGAAAAAGGAACATCATACTAATAACATGTTCTAAGTCCACGGGTCTCATTATTATAAATTTTCATTAGGTAAGTAGAATATCTAGAAAAGTTCTTGGATCTCATATTAAATTTCCTTTTTCAAGCAGCTAAGAGTACAGCAAGCCGCAAGTGTTTAATTCATGCTTAGAACACATATATATATATATATGTTCTCCAAAATCCAAACTGGCTAGCGCAGATAGTTACAAAACATGTCGGTAATACAAACAAAAGTCTGAAGCTGTTGCTGCCGGCCATTTCAAGCACATCATAGTTACACTCTCATCAAGAAATCCTTTGTTCCGCAGGACCAAAAGTTTCTGGCGATTTCTTCTAACAGACATCGCAGGCTAATTTCATCATATTATATAAAAAAAAAATAACACATAACACAACTTTTTTCTCAGTAGTTGAAAGCCAAACTCATTTCCTATTCAATGTCAGAACAAATGCCACCCAACTAAAAATGCAGCACTGTAGAAATATTTTAGCAAGGGAAAAACACAAATGGCTAAACTACCCTTACTAGAAATTAAACAATAAAATGTGCGACATCCAGCTGTTATGACTATGTGCAGGAAAGCAGAGTGAACGAAAGCTGAATGTTCAATTTGATAAAGTAACTCATTCATTTTTATAGAACTACAAAACATGGATATTGTCCTATACTAACAAGTTAGGATTTTCAAATTATAAAAAAGTGTGGACACATTAACTTGAAGAGCAAGATAAAACCAGGAATATATAGAATCAAATCAAACAGGTTAGGAGTAAAGTGTGGACACATTAACTAGAAGAGCAAGATAAAACCAGGAATATATAGAATCAAATCAAACAGGTTAGGAGTAGACTTGCTGGCAAAAAATCAGGCAACCTGGCGTCAAGACTAGAAATGGCGGATATAGCAAGAGGTAAAGAACTAGCAAAATTTACTGAATCACTCAATCAGAAAAATTTAGCTTACTCAATCTCAATCCATTTTCTATTGTCTTAAAAATAATACTCTGAATTAAAATTTGTCCATCGAAGCAACTTAAATACTACTATTGAAGATGATGGTTTCTACTCAACTTGATCTTAGAAAGACAGAAAATTTTCAAAAACAATCTAATTTCTAGCAGCAGAAACAAATTTTCATCCAATTGTGATATAGATATTGATCAGCATACAACCAACCTACTTTAATAACCACCAATAGATAGCAGTCAGAAATGAACCAAACAGATTAGAAAAATCTATTTGACACGCAAAAATATAAAAAACATAAAATAAAGTTAAGTGCAAGATCAACTACCTAGAGAAATGTTCTTCTTCGTCATAAAGTACAAGGAAGCTCCGAACCCAATAGCCAATACTACTCCAGGAACATCAGCTCCACTATACGTCCCTGGGATACTTGCGGAGGTTCCACTAGCAAAAGTGAATACCATCATTGCCCCATAGACACCAGCCTGAACTGCCAAATTGCTTGGAGATGGAGATTCAATTGACACTGGAATATTCTTCATAGTTGTCTGTACCCACTGCGGCATTGGACCAGTGCCCGCACTTCTTACGGGTTTAACATCAGCATAACGGATGCTGCTATTTGCAACTTTACCAGATCTGCGTTGTGATAGGCTCTGCATAAGCAGCATATCATATGCAGCCTCGACCTGAAACAGAAAATGTAGAAGTGTTCAAGAGACCAATGGGCGAGCATAACTAATTTATGATCAAGCAAAATGGCACTCTTGACTTTCTTGGAGGATCTTTTGTAGACAACTTTTTCTTGCAAAACTTGTCAGTTGTGTGGTGATGAGTGACCTCTTCTTGAGATTAGGAAAGCTCGAAAGAACCTCTCCCAAAGTTTATATAATCTCCTACTGTATTGCATCATATTAATATTGAACTTTGGGAAAGATTATAGAATGATAAAACACAATGCACTTCTACAAGCAGAAACCATATGAAAGCTATCCCCCATACAAAAATAAGACACATACACGTTAAAGGTGCAAGACCCAAATATGTACCTATCTCATATCAACACACTGGTAACCAATTTTAATTTTACGCTAACAATAGGAAGAATGGAAAGCACTTATAATATCATTAACAATGATAAAATAATGTTTCCTTGCTGTTCATGCAAACAGTGTATTTCAGAATAGAAAGAGAACTAAATAGCCTCACCGAACATTTCAACAACTTCTAAGGAAAGAGTGCGTTACATTTTTCCAGGTTCCCCAGTTTAGGCATCTTTAAACACTTGACCACAAAAGAAACCGGCAAACCTAACACAATATTGAGTGCCAGGCTTTAGTGTTACGTGTAATGCCGACAACAGTGCAAAGAAGTGTGGCTACTTTATCTTTTGACATTTTAAAGCGTCCAAATAGCTTAGTACAGAATTCACTCTCCCCTTCCACACCAAGTTTAAATTTTCCTGTTGTTGTGGAGAGATAAGATCACCAAGTGACAAAGAAAAGAGTAGTAGGAGCTTCAGCCATATTGAACTCTACGCATTACATAATTCACCACTCAAATGCAGCAAAATTTTAGAACATGAAAATATACACTTCATAAAATTGGTCCAAAAAGAAACAAACCGTGATTTGTAAAAAATTAAGAGTTTGGGATTGAGGAATAAAAGTTTAATGTTAAATGCTATGTGTTTTTTTATTTCAATTGGACATGAGGAAGTGCATTTAAGAGCTCTCGAGGATAATCTTGTGCTAGATCATCTACTATTATTGCACAGTAGAGCAAATAAATAAACTTTTTGAAACAAATGCCACAAAGGAAATGCTTGCATTATGCTGTTAAATTTTTGTAATAATTAAACCAATTTACCAAGCATTTATTCATATATATATATATATATATATATATATATATATATATATATATATATATATATATATATTAAATGCAACCGAAACAGATATTGTTCCAATGATAAGCCCACCGTAGAAAAAGAAAACAGGACGAAAATTATATTTATTTATTTAATCAGCAAATCTCTCATCATGGAACATCTCGTATGTTTAAAATTAAAATTCGCAATATTCGGGATAATACATCATTCAATAAAAAGCATCAAGCAATTCGCCATTAAGAACCAGATGCACAAATCCACTACCCCGGATCGTTCTTTTCTCGTCCAAAAACCTAATTTCACCCCCCAAAAAAAACACCAATAAAAAAACAAATTTGAATCAAATCAAAACACGAAAAAGGATCTAATGGATCAAAACCTGGGCTACGGCTTGGGGATCGTCCTTGCAGGAGGCGATGGTGGCGTTCTTGGCTCGGAGGATGTCGTCGAAGGAGGCGCCCTCGGAAACCCCTAGAAGCTTCAGGGCACTCTCCACGGACATCTCGAAGGGCGCCGATGAGTCATCGGCCTTCGAACCCGCCGCGGGGGGCCACGGCCGCCGCCGCCCCCGCCTCGGCGGCGCCGCCGCGGCGGGGGGCGACGGCGACCACCGCGATCTCCGCCGCCATGGGGCGAGGGGATTCGCGGCGGCGGCGGCGGCGCGGCTCCCGCCTAGGATGGAGCCGTTGAGTGAGAGAGCTGTGGCCATTCGTTCCTTTCCCCCTCCCACACTCGTGTTACTGGATTTTATTTTGTGCGAGGTAACGCGAAAAAAAAAAAAAAAAAAGGAGTAACAAAAATATAATTTTTTTAAAAACAAAATCGAGTTGTCTTATTTCCAGGTACAAATGTGGATCGAGTTGATCCGTAATTAGTGTTCCCGGACCCGAATATTTTTTTACATATTATTATTATATATATAATGAGCCGTAAATTTAGTAAATCTGATATAGTAATATGTCCATATCAAGATTATTTTATTCTAATTAAAATATATTTATTTTTTTAAAATAATTTTTAACTGGAGTATCTATTGAAAATATACTTTTATCTGCAAAAAGAGTCTGCAAATTAGATAATTCTGGTACTCATCTTCTGAAAAAAACATTCAGAGGTATTCATATCATATGCCAAATCAGTTCATTATGTTGAAAACTTCAACTTCAAGTCTTTTAAAAAAAATTGTCTTGTTTAAAATAGATTGTTCAATTTTATTTATTTTATTTAACACATTTTGAAATCAGCTTACTAAAAAAATTATTAATAATATTAAATCTAATAAATAATTAACACCTATTTAATTTGACCAAATCCAAGCCTAATCCGACCTAAAAATTGTACACATTTCCAAAGTTCAAACGTGAATAAAGGGGCCGAATAAAGTATCATAAAACTTTAAACAGGCCGAATCAATAACAAAATCAATAAAAAAAATTATGATCCTAGCCCAAATTTTATCAGTCTCAAATGTTGAGCCCAGCCTAATTATTGGATCGGATCGGGCCCTGGCCTGTTTTACGGGCCGGGCTGGTTTGGTCGGGTCCGAATCTAATCTCCACCTTATGTGGACTCGGCCCGTACACGTGCCTCTCTCTTTACGACTGTACGAGTTCCCGCATAGATTAGAATATGTATAGTGCATGGTTTCGGACCATTTGGAATGGTGATATCGCAATGGACGGCAGAGATTGCATTTCCGTATGCGGACGGTTCGTACAGAAAAAATCTAATCAAAAAGCGCGACGCCTCAGTCCAGCTCAGAAATTTACTCCCTACACCAGGTTCATAAGTTTATTTCATGCACCGCATCGTTCTGAGCCCCGTTATAAGAATGACAGAGAATTTGCGGTGCAGGACGTGTATAAGTGCACCGGGCGCAGGGAAAAGTCATTTTCAAAGTTCTATGCGCCTCATTAAGTCCACAACCCTTCGTCTTCCACTCCTCCGAGCCATAAGCCTCAGGATTTTTTTTTTAGGGTTTTTGGCGGCTTTGGATTCGCCACGAACTCGCTCTCCTCTCGGATTCCCCTCGCCGATACCAGGTGCAAATTTTTGCCCTAATTATTCCCTAATCCCATCTCATAATTTTCCTTCTTGTCGATGCACTTTTGCTCCTGTTAGATTCAATCGGTTTGATGTATTATACTCGATTTGAATCTCATACTATCAAATGTTTGAACGATCCTTTATATCTCCATGTGACATTGATCGATATATGAATCCTTAGTTTTTTCCATGATTTTCTGAAGCTCAAAACCTCCTTTTTTCCATGATTTTTTAGCTGATACCTTGGTTCAGATCATATATTTTTTCACAATATTTGGAAACTAAAACTGGGGTTGATACACATGATATAGGATGTTTTGTTGTAAACCCATTGCGAAGTGTAATTCTTCATCTGAAATATATTTTAGATCAAACATACGGTTTCATTTATCCTAGACTAACGAAGGAAGCAGTTTTTGATTTCTCGGAACCCTGGTTTCATTATTGTGCATGATCTTAGAATGAAAAACACTGGCATTTCTTGTTCTTGTTGCTTGATTCATTTTGATATTGAAGTTTGATTTGGGATCCCTTTGGGTTGGTGGACTTCTGTAGAACTCTTGTTTTTTAGATATTTGATATTCATTTAAGAACCCTTTTGTTTCTTTGGGCAGTTAAGTGTTGCTTCTTGTAAAGATGAGCAGCGGTCCACTTCCGTTCTCAGATATTGGTAAAAAAGCCAAAGGCAAGTATAAAATGCTTGGAAGTTCATAATTAGTGTTCAAGAGGTAGGTTAATATTTGCAGTTATGTGGGTATGTAGCATGGTTTGTGTACTAACAAACTTGGTTCTCTGCTGTTAGTCTTGTCTTGCATTGCTTTTTGCTATTTAATACGTTGCTGAACCTTGTTTTTACCCTTCTTTATGATAATGAACCTTGTCATTGGTGTATTTTGCTAGAGGTATCGTATACTTGGTACAAATATACTTTTGGAGTTCTTTTGTATCAAAAATGATGTACATTTTTCTATTTACGGGGGGCAAAATGACATGACATGGTTTTAGATCTTTTCTTTTAGATATTGTTGTCTCACTGTCTGAGCCTGTTTATAATAGTATATTGTAAATGCCAGTATTTTTTTTTCGAAACATTATGATTTCCTGTCATCAAATCCATATGCCGCTGGATAAATGCTATTTAGTGCTTGGACTTCTGTAATATTCTCCTTGCTGTTTGCACTTTTTATTTATTTATTTCATATCTATCTTCTGCATGAATGGTTGGTCTAGCTCTTCAGTGCTCAAAAATTTTCTTGGTATTTAAGATTGCTGCTTTGTTTCTTCTTGCAGATCTTTTGTACAAAGACTACTATTTTGATCATAAGTTCTCTTTGACAACATCAAGTGATTCTGGACTGGTGAGGGTAAAGATTTTTACTACTTAAATAAATTTCAATATCTCTGTTAACATATCTGTTGTTTGGAGCCAAAAACATATAGAAATATCTTTTTGTTCAGTTATGTTTGTAGAGTTCCTGAGGATTCTTTTATTACACATACGTTGTTGCAGTATATGTTTATTGCCAATTTATGATTATTCATATTTTTCATTTCATACTTTGCTGTCTATTTTGGAGTCATTAGTACCAGACAGCGTGTAAGAAAAATAAAGATAGACTAAGAGCTTGCTGATATAGCGTAGTTTTTTTGAACCATGCTTTCTATTACATTGTTTCTTCTACTTGACGAGTAGCATCGTTTTGGTCATATCCCGTTTCCATCCATATGAACAAAGCACATGACAGCACATTGTTGACTGTATCACAGGGACTCGCAGCAAGTGGACTGAAGATTGATCAACTGTTCATTGGTGACATAAGCACACAGTACAAAAGTGGTACGACAGTTGTTGATGTCAAAATCGATACCAATTCAAATGTGAGTTAAAGCAAATAGGAAATTTCCATGCCTTCAAATGTATACTATGTTCTCATTTTGTGAAATCTGACAGACTTTTTCACAACATGCGTCTGTTATTTTATGTTAGACAAATTGCTATATTTATATGAGTCATCAAGTGCCCCTTCTACATGTTCGTGCTTATTCATTGAGATTTAGTGGTCATATGAATGAGCACATTTACTTTGTTACTAAGTGTGTACTCTGTTGAATGATTTTTAGCATCTGAATATTTGCATTTTCCTTGACAGGTTGCAACTACAGTAACTGTTAACGAGATAGTCAATGGTTTGAAGACTTCATTCAGCTTCAAAACTCCTGATCAAACATCTGGCAAGGTCAGTAGGTTATAGATGTGCGAGAAATAACATATGGTCTGTTAGGTATTTCATAGGAAAAAGAACATATGGTCTGTTAGGTATTTCATAGGAAAAAGAACATATGGTCTATTGGTATTTCATAGTATGCTATGTTTTAAACATTTTTCTATCTATTGTATTTTAAAATTTGTCACCATCTCAATTGTGGTCTCCTTTACTCTAACACTCTTCCCTTCATGTATTCCTAAAGTAAGTTTTGGCTTGGCTGCTTTAAAAAGTCTTGGTTAAGTATCCTATAATCGGAGAATTTTTCTGCGTCCCACTTCTCAACACTTGAATGCGTAGAATCTTGTTCTTGCTGTTCATGTATCGCATGATACTTAGGATGTACATTTATCTCTCGGATATATTTTGGCGTATAGATTTTGCATCTTTTTTCAGAACTGTATTTACCTTTATGCTGGAGATGGTAGCAGCTAATCTATGCCAGGGAATTAGAAAATCACTATTGAAAATTATTGTGCTATGGAGAAGAAACTAGATTGGAAAAAAAAAAGAGATATTTAAGGGATAACAAATTAATGCTTCATTTTCATCCATGAAATAAAAGAAATTTATTTCACTAGCCAGATCATATTTATGGACAACTTAAACACTAATATAACTGTTCTGATATGCAAATTGGCTCGCTATCAAATGATTCTTGGACCTTACTGAGTTAGACCTGAAATAGTAGGCTGTAAACAAACATTTTAGTTACATTTTAAGTAGCAGAATTCACGTTAACTTTATAACTCAACTTATATCCTATTACTAGGCAATAATATTACCTCAAAAATATTGAAAAAATCACAGCAGCTTCTGATGCGGGAGAAAGAGTTTAGAAATCCGAATGCAAAATCCTATTAGTTGAAAACTCTAATGTAATTATATGTTTAGGCACAACGAGACTTAACATACGGATTCGAAAAAAAATAACATAAGAATAAATATCATAAAACAGTACGGTAAAACTCAAACGAAAATTAAATTTAAGGTAGAAAAATCGGGATGGGAATTTGTACCATCAAAGGATCTGTAGGCGAAATTATCGATTGTAAATGTTGAACAGAATCGTCAAATTCCTACCTATCAATCCAATACCATCTCTGTTGAAGTTATATCTGTGGGAAAACGAAAGTTTTACGACGAGGAAGAAAAGAAGAAATCAAAAAGAAAGAATGAGGGATCGAAAGAATTAGGGTTTAGCAGAGATAAAGACGACGATAAATCCCCAATGTCCAAGGTGATGAAGCGTAGTCGATATAGTCGTAACCGTGGACGATGACGATTAGGGCACGCGGCGAGGCCTTCGTTGATTGCATGTCGGCGGATGACAGCTTCGGACAACTTGATCGAATTTAACGGAGGAATTATTCTCTTTTTTTATTTCTTCTTGATACGATCTCTTTTTTTTTTTCTCTTTTTTTTTTTCTTTTCCGGCTTTTCTTCTTTTTTTTTCTACGGATTTTTATTCTTTTTTTTTTTCGGCTTTTTTATATATTAATAATTCATCCCGTACAGATCGTTAAGACCATATTTATAAAGTTTTCTACTAACAAACTCAATTTGATAAATACTGTAACAGAAAATAATAACTAACAAAAAATAATAACTAAATCTTTCTAGATTCTTATCTAGAAAATAATAACTGAAATATCTAAATATATCTCGAACCATGCAAAATTGGTTCGAACTTGAGTCGCGTCCAACGTCTTGAATCATGGTGCGATCGTATCATCAAGCCAGATACTTGGTTTACGACGACGGCGACGGACATAAGTCTGAAACGGGACCGTGTCCGCATCAGCTTCATTTGTACTTGACTAAACTTTCGTAAGCAACTAAATATGCTATTACTAGGCTATCAAACCGTTTAATTTGACTAACGATCAACTGACTTCATAAAGGTTCAAATATTGATTGCTCTAAATTTGGTGGAATTTTAGTTAAAATACTGCCAGATTTTTGTTGATATCTTCTACATTTTGAAATCTGTTTTAGCTAAAAGTTCACAGCTCTTTATCTTCCCTATCCTTCTTGACTTACAGTCAGTAATGTCCGAAGGGGAAAATTTTCTCCTGTTCCATTACAATTGAAGCATATATTCAGAAGCATCTGGGTCCTGAATAGTTCTTTGGAAATGATGTCAGGTTAACTGGAATGCAAAATAAAAGACTGGATGCTATTACATATTTTTGAATAGCATGCCATAAGATTTAATAGGAAGGTGAGCTCTGACAATTTTCCATCATTCTTATTTGTAGGTCGATGTGCAATACCTTCACGACCGCGCTGCAGTAAATTCTAGCATTGGTTTGAGTTCTACACCTTTGCTGGAGTTGGCAGCAACAATTGGCACCAGAGAACTTAGTTTGGGGGCAGAGGTTGGATTTGATAGTGCTTCAGCATCTTTTACCAAATACAACTCTGGGATTGGCTACAACAAGCCAGATTTCTCTGCTTCTCTAATATTGTAAGTCTGTTTACATGTCTTTCTTAGTAATTTCGCCATTTTTCCATGATCTTTACGATGGTCCATCGTCTTTTTTATATACTTCCAATTGTACTAAATGGCTAATGTTTTTGTATCCATTTTTAGAAGGTTAACAAATTTTAGTTCTGTTTTAGCATCATATTTCCATTCTCCATGCCCATTGCATCTGTTCTGATATAGAATTTGTAATCAACAGACCTGATTCTGCAATATATGCTGTTAAATTTAAATTTTACTGAGCATCATATCTGGCTTGATTTTTTACTTTCTAACATTAGGAAGTGTTATCCATGAGAAATAAAGGGATCAAACTTTTACTCAATCCATTCTGTATCATCTGGTCTTTGTCATTTGTTTGCCATTCATTTTCATATTGATGGAATATTCTGGGTTGTCCTCTTTTTCCATGGGGCGGCAACTCTAATTTAGCGGCTAGTTGCTAATTTTTGAAAATGAATGCTGAATAGCGAATATTGGTGTCGTTCTATCACATATTGACTTGTCCAATTCCTTTTTGTACTAAATCTAATATATGGATGAATATATATATCCAGTTTTTCTTAACACTTTTAAAATTTTTGTGTTATGCTGGAACCTTTTACTTATATCTGTTTCGTATTGCTTGAATCCACTCCAGAGCCGACAGGGGAGAAACATTAAGAGCTTCTTATTTCCACTTGTTCAATCCAGCCAGTGGAGCTGCTGTTGCTGCTGAAATATGCCACCGGTTTAAAACGAGTGAGAACAGCTTCACTATCGGAAGCTGTCACACCCTTGATCATCTAACCGCATTAAAGACGAGATTCAGCAATAGTGGCAAAGTTGCACTTCTTTGTCAGCACGAGTGGAGGCCGAAATCCTTTGTCACTCTCTCTGCCGAATACGACCCCAAAGCTGTAAGAGCACCTTCGAGGCTGGGGCTTGCAGTAGCCCTCAAACCTTGAATAGATCGAAATCATCATCTTTGTACCAGTATATTTCATGCTTTTATTTTCATTTACCTGTAATCTTGGTTGAAATTTATACCCAAGAAAACCTCGAGTTCATTTGTTTGGAAAGAGTTATGCCTGAACAAGCACGCCGAAATTGAGACTTAAAAACTCAATTTTGATGGGGATTACTCATATAATCACAGAAACATTAGTAAGTGAAGATTTGTTATAGGTGATTTAGCACAGTTGGTTTTTCTCAAGATGTTCAGCAAATACTGTTGAGTAGCACTCACTAAAGGAACCTTTTAAGACCTTTTTATGTGCGTCGGGTAATTTTTCTCTGGTTTATGTCAGACTCGTAGAAGCAGTGAATCAGTGTTGGGAATCCTCCTCTCTCGTTTTCCTTTTTGGCTAATCAGTAGGATAGCGTCTCAGTGCACTTTATTTTTATTTTTTGTAAATATTAATTCTATATAATTAACTGTACGATTATTATTATTATTATTATTATTATTATTTGTCCGTTCAGCGGAGTAGCATATAACAACTTTTTTTAAAAAAAAAGAAAACTAGAAGCAAAATTATTTATCTAAATTTTTGGTTTTTATTGGCAAATAAATATCTTCTTACATAAAGAGGAGGCTAGAACTTTTTTGTTTTCCAAAGTGCCATGGAAATTTTTGTAATTAGTTCGTGGGCAAAACATTCATTTTGACGGAAAATATAAATGCAATCAAAAAGCTGATTGGCGGGGGAAAAAGGAGGCCATGATCGTTTCACCGACAAAGAATGGGTTAAGTAGGGCGGTGGGCGTGTGCGCACCACGTGATCGGTGGCCTCTGCTCGATCTATCCTCCGTCTCACTTGGCTTCGCTCTTTCCACGCTCTCCTCTTCCTGATCGCTCTCCTCTCTCCACTCTGCAAAAGGAAGAAAGTGAAGTGAAGTGAGGAGGAAGCGATGGCGGCGATGGCGATTGTGCTCTCCGCCCTGCGAGTCCAGGCTCCTCGTGCTCCTCGTGCTCGTCGTGCTCCTACAGCTAAAAAACAAGAATCTCGCAGAGAATCTCGCGTCGGAGCATCGCGAAGAGAGGAGGAAACCATACGCGGGGAGACGCGCTTGTACTCGATTGCTCCCTATCCCCTCCTGTTTGCGGCTACCCTACCCGGAGGTGACCACTTCTTAATTTGCTCTTGTTCTTCTTGTTCATGTTGTTGTCGTCGTCGTCCGAATCTGAAGAAGATCGATGAAGCATTTTTAATTGGATTTTTTTTTTTTTTTTTTTTTTTTTTTTTTTTTTTCTTGTTGGGGGTTTTCTGTTTCTGTAGGTGAGGTTGTGAAGTCGCTCTTTGGCCCTTTCGTGGAGCTCGTGAAGACGTGGAACCTTCCAGATTGGCTTGTGCACTGGGGTCACCCCGGAAATATGGTAAAACCCCGACTCAGCTTATTTTTGCTACCGTTGACCGTTCACATTTTGGAGTCATCAGTGTAGGTAGTAGCTAAAGTCCCTGATTCAGGAACAATCTTCTTACTTCGTTTCAGAATCTCGGGATTTTTTTTTTTTTTTTTTTTTTTTTTTTTTTTTTTTTTCTTTAGGGGCTATTTGTTTGTACTACAGTTGTAACAATGCGCAATCCAAATTGGATATTTAATGAAAGTATCTTTAAATAAAATATAAGACTATCTTTCTAATGATATTTTGAATATGTTTTTTTTTTTTTTCTACATTGAAGGTAATCTAATCATAAAATTTTAAAATACACTTCTTATCTATATTGCAACCGAATAAATTATTTACATATAGGTATTACTGTTTCTGACTATACTGTGTTTCTAATTACATCCAATCAAATAGTCCTTTAGAATCCACCTACCATAAAATAAGGAGGGTGATGTTGTATGGTTTGTATATATATGGAAGTCAATGCTAAGGGTTGCTGGAAAGTATTTCAGTATATAAAGAGTAGTATGTATCATGTATGTACTGGTAATTTGGGTTTCGGCATTTCGAGCTACATGATTAAGGGTCCTTCATATCAAACTGCTAATTCAAGTGTTAAACTTATTGGGTTTTAATATTACTAGTCATAAGTTTGCCACATATGAAAGAAAGGGTTAGATTTTTTTTCTTCTTTCTTTTTTTTTTTCCCCTCAAGTGCTTGTACTGAAATACAAAAACATTTTGTGCCAACTGCTGTTTGGGTCGCATATATGGGTCCTATTCCTCCATCCTCCATTCAAACTCTGCTGAAAGAAAGATTCCTAACTAGAGATTTCAACTGTTACCATATAACATCTTTGATTCATGCAAGAAACTAATGAGCTATTGATGTACAAATACTATTTATCAACGTTTAATCGAGTGATTGTCATTTTTCTGCAGTTCTATGTTTCATGTAGTCGCACATAAGAGCACCTGTTCCATTTAAGTTCATAAATACCTTTCTGTTTCCTTCTCTGATGTATATAAAGTTTAAATGTGGTGTAGTAATTCGAAGAACAAGTGTTCTTATAAATAAGAGAGGATATGTTTAGTTCATGGTGACTAATATCTACTACCAAAACAAATGACACAGATGTCTCTTTGTACAAGGTTTTAACCCACTCATAAGTTTTGATTCTGACGTTAAGTCGACTATGTATAGTCACCAACATAATCTTCACTCTTTCTTTGCAGGCTGTCGTACTGTTTGCAATGGGGGGCTACGGAACTTATCTAGGATTTCGAATAAGATTCTCAGATGATGTAGTGAGTGTTTTTACACCTTTCTCATGGTAGTTATTTAATAAATAGAATTTTCCAAGATATTCACCTGTTTTATTCTGGACATGAAGAAGACTCTTAATGCTACAAATAATCAGTCACCATTCCACCGAAATGTGATGAACAAATAATCACAAACTGTTTATAGTGAAATGTGTTAGCAAGTATGTATAAGTGGACATAGACCTATCTATGTTCAAGTAGTCATCACTGTAATTTTGTTTGTACATATGAGGGCCCTCCTATGCATATTCATATCTGAATATCGCTTTATCAAGTGGAGGAAGATAGTACAGTGAGGTAGAGACCAGCGGCTTGAAAAGAAACAAATGCCCCTCACTACATTGTCCATAAAATATATAACTACTTTTTACGTGGTATGTTATTTTGCGGCTTGTCTTCTTCTCCAACATCAGAAGAGTCTTTCTCAGCGGTATGTTTACTTGTAATGCATTATGACCAAGTAAAATCAATGTTGAAGGAAGAGAAGGCCAAGGCCAAAGATCTTCATCCAAAGCTCCTCGGTGGCATGTTCTTCTTCTTTGCTCTGGGCGCTACTGGTGGAATCACTGCTTTGCTTACATCTGACAAACCAATTTTTGAGAGGTATGTGTCACAGTAGCTGCATCAAAATTCCTATCACTTTTCAAGGTGCTATATGATTACTTGGGTCGATCGATCATGTCACCCCTTTACCTACTAAACTTGTGGTATCTGTTTGCAGCCCTCATGTGCTGACGGGCTTTATTGGTCTTGCTCTCTTGACTGCTCAATCAATTTTGCCAGCACTATTCAAGGTAAAGACTACAGAAACTTAATGCAGCCAAACTTATTCCCAAAAAAAAAAAAAAAAAAAAAAAAAAAAAAAAAAAAAAAAAAAAAAAATCTTCATCTTAATGACCAATCATTTCGACTTTAGTTCCTGACAGCAATCGAAAACCATTACCAAGTTCCTCTCAAACTTTTTGATTGAGAATCTTTAATTTAATAGAATCAAGTGCACTTCGGCTAAAATTGAAATAACATGGTCCCTTTTTCTGTTTGAATTCATGTTTTGATGATGGTGTATAAATTTAAGATTCACTAAAAAGAATATTTAGTACCTAACATTGGAAATTATCAATAATCTGGCTCTCAAGGGAAATCAAGCTCATGGAAATTTCCGCCTTGTGTTTTCAGGGAAATCCGGGCCTGAGGACAGTACATGGACTCCTGGGTAGCAGCATCATGACCCTTTTTCTAGTTCATGCAGCTCTTGGACTTCAACTTGGTCTCAGTTTTTAGCTTGGCTACTGATGGTTTCTTGTATTATGACATGCTCTTTCACTAATCAGAAAGCAAGGATTCATTTCTCTCAATTGAGGTGGATCTTCAACAATTTGACCATGTAATTATTGTTCTTATGCGAACACACTCTTCTAATGTTCTGTTGACTACTTTTGGTGCCAATTGCTGTATATGTAGCTGATGCTCTGTTATTCACTCCCTATAATCTGTATTTCCTAGTTGCTGTTACTGTTCATAACATTGAATGCAGTTGCAAAAAGCAAACTACCTTCTGATGGCTCCTGCAGTATGATCCTAGGAAAGACTAGGTTCAAGGGTTCAGCATTGCTTCCATTTTCCTTTAGTTTTTCTAATTTCCCCAGATGGACTTAAAATACTACCCTTACTAACATTTGGTTAGCTCACTGACCCCTATTTTTTTCAAGAGTAAAATAAAGTATTTACTCTATTAAGACATTTGGTATAAAGGCCAGTTACCACTCTACTGAGTCAGTTTCGTTCAAGTAATCAGTTACTACTCTACTGAGCCAGTTCAGTTCAAGTAAAGTAGAACAATCACCTGGTAGCTTATTTAGGTGACTGACCCAGGAGCGAAAAAAAATGAACAACAACAAATACCCTGAAAATTTCAATCCAAAAGCTGATCTACACAAATTTGAGTAGGCATGATAAAAATTATGTAAAAGCACTCTAAATAGGCAATATTTTGCCAGCAGTATACACAAATAAATTCCTCCAACAGGACATTGTACGTGCTATGCATATCTTAATAGTTGGTTATATATGTAACTACAGTTGCATCTAACTGCGGTGAGAAAAAATTGGTAGGATACAACTGAAGACATTCCCATTTTATGGACCAAGCAGCTTCTTCCACCTTGCGTTGCCCAATAAGATCAGGAAGAAAAAGAAACAGGCGGCAGAGGTGGCCCCGACGAAGGGCCAAAATATACCGTTAGTATCATATAGGTCGCAGGGTATGTTCATGGCAAAAGCCCCTACTATGAATGTGTCAAGTGCTATTCCAAAGGATGCCATGGTTAATATTAACTGGAGCTGAATAAGTTCATTTCGCTGGTTGTCGAGTTGGATGTTGACATAGTCTTCGGTATCATCAATATATTCCCGAACCTGTTAACAACATCAAGGCGGAATAAAACTTAAAATGTCATACAAATTAACTCATCACTAAAATATATCGAATGCTCAAAAGAAGTAGAGATAAAAAAAGAGTAAAATCTATGGCCAGTTAACTGAAATAGAAACAGCATGGAACTCATTAAGCAAGCAAGCATATGGAAAACATGTTCTGAACTGCATGGATGAACATATCCAAACTCAAATGCTACAGAATTTTAGGTCCATCCAAAAGGACCACATTCAATAGTTAAACTTCAATGTATTTATGCAGAAATTGTCCCTCTTATTAAAGTGTGTGGCTTGAAAATATACATAGTTTGAAAATATAATTTGATGAAATCAAACAATGTAACTCAAAAGTAATTCCCATATTCTGTTTGTGAAATTATAATTCCATGAGATCAAGCAATGTAACTCAAACGTAACTCCTCATATTCTGTTCTATACTTTTGCTATGGTTGTTATCCGGAAAAGCTCTAGTCAACGAGACAAGGCAGATAAATATTAAAATTCTTCAGGTATGTCTTATGTTCCACATTTTTTTGAACATAAATAACAGATAAAAAGTCCTTAATTTAGTTGCATTTCTAATTCCACCATATTCACTTTACAAACACCTATGCTCTTTCTTCCAATTTAAAATAAAAATAGTTTGAGCTATCCTTATGAAACTAATAGCCCTATACCATAGATATTACTTATTTTGACTTCACTCATGGCACAAAAAATATGAGATTGATCATCACTCAGTCAAACTAATCAATTTGCTCCCAGTAGAGATACTGCCAACCTTTGAAAAGGTACTCATGCAGAGATGACATTTTTAGACGAGAGAAGGCAAATCTAGGTCAAATATTGCAAACTAATCAGCTGCATTGCATTGTTCAAAAATTCAAATCAATCCATCATACAATATTTTCAGACTATTATTGGATAAAAGTTTAACAAAGTAAGTGGAGATATAGCGCTAAATGATCACTGAGAGCCAAAGACAACCAGGTGATTGAGAAAACCTTACACCATCATCACAACAGAGAAGCAAGCAAATAGAGAGACACAGTTATTTTGTTGAAAAAGAAATAACAGTAGACAAGACAAAACTGCATGACTAAATAGAAATAAAATAGGGTATTATCATCTATAGTCCAAAAGTATAGAGAAATACTAACCGACAAGATTCTGTTGCGGGTGCCATCCAGCTGCATGAAGTAAGCCTCGAGCAACATTTCCAGATCCTCTACATCATTATCTGGATAAATACTAGTAACAATGCTTGCGCTGCCCTGATTATTAGAGCTAATTCTTGCCAAATTTGGCAATGCAGCAACAATGCTATTGGAAGCCCCAGAAGCCACCAAAGCTTCAAATTGCTGATTCTGTATTTGCTTCCTTGTTAGATACAGATGTGCCATATCCTCATTATCATCTAAAAGATGTTCAATTTCATCCCTAACCTGGCAATAGAAAATAATATCATGTTTAAACAACTATAAAAAAAAAAAAGCAATTTTAGGATTGGAGATTTCTAATAATAGTTAGTATTTCTCTGAACAGCTCTACTCAATAGCACTTTCACATAACCTCCAGGCCAAAGAGGCCCTAAAGTTCGAAGGACAGCATTATTGATCAAAAGTAACAGAAAGTGTGAGTACTAATAAACTGTACGATTACTTCTTGAAAAGACGATTTTAACTAGCAAGAAGCATGCAATAGATTAAGAATATAAAAAAGCAGCGAGAACCGCAAGGGAAAAAGTTGAATGATACCTTCTGAACACGTGCAAGCAAACGAGTAAGATTGCTTTTCAAACTCCGCACACGCTCAAGATTCTTGGTGCTAACATTCTTGGCCAGTTCATCCAGCACAGGATATGCATCTCTTTCAAGATCAGCAACAGTAGAGTCCAAAGACGAACAAACAATTTCTAATGCAATCTCCAACACCTGAAACTCAAAAGGAAGCTCACGCTCAACTCCCTCATTTATATGAGACAATTGTCCACCAATTAAAGACTTTTCTCTGCCTTCTTTCTCTTTATGCCCAGACTCATTAACCCTAGGAGGGCTCTTCAGTGGGATCTGCTGCCTTAATTGATCAATGAAAGGGATAACTTCGTGGCTCAAAGGATCTAGCAGCAGCACTTCCTCAGCAGTGACTATAGCCCTAATATATTCAAGGTTCACAACCATAGCCTTTTCCCTGGCTGCAAATAAACCAAAGAAACAATAGCTAAACAACAAAATTATAGAATTTGACTAACAAATTAGCAAAAGCAGAAAGAACTGCTCAAGCAATTTTTATTAGTTTCAAGAAAACAAACATCTGGGTATCATATAAAGCTACATCTGATGGTTCCTACATTACAACGAAATGATAACATGTATTACACCAACCATGTCACCATGAGATTTGCAGAATGAAAGAGAAAAAAATCGTTTGTACAAATTACAGGGGAACCAAACAGCATCACTTAGTATGTGGAAGGATAAAAGCATAAAGCATGTCGACGCCCAGCTGAATCGTGACAGACTATGCAATATCTAGATCGACTAAGGTCTACATTCAGGTCACAGCGTTCGGTCCTGGTTTATCAAAATTTTACTAGATCAAGTATCAGGTTCCCCTAAATCAATCAACTGGATGGGAACCAATACACAAAAGCAGAATGTAAGAGACTAGTCCAAGAACAACACGCTCAAATCTGGATAACCCAAAAAGGCAATAGTACACATGAGGAGGGCATCAAAGAGGATGCTGATGACGATTTAAGCTCCTTTAGGTTTCTTGGAGGTGGCATACCCTGAACGCCAGTCCAAAAATAACAGCAATGAAGCAAAGAGGCCTCTCAACAAGATTCTAGATGTTAAGACTCGAGGAAAAAAACTAGTGTGATGAAAGAAAGTAAACCCTCACAACTTAAAATTAAGGGTAAATTCAATTTATCCACATGGTTTAGTGCATTTTTACTTTGCCACCCTTTGGCTTAAAGTGGTCGGCATCCTGCCATGTGACGTAAGGTCAGATTGGGTCGAGTCACGTTGGAAATGACGGGAGGTCGGGTTGGACGGAGTCATGTTCGAAGTGACGTGAGGCAAATTAGGCCGAGTCACAATCAAGATCCTTGAGCGTTGTGTCTGTACACTTTAAATGAATTTTATTGCATATTTCTAATAGTTCAAGCTTTTGGGATTTATGGTTAGCGCCAACGATCGAACAAAATAAACATTTTACCATCATATAATAAGCAATTAACTATATGTGGTTTGTAAAATGTATTACTTTACTACCCTATGTAACATCATGTACTCACCGTAAACAAATTAAACTACACAATATCAAAAGTGCAACTTTTTAAAACCGCACAGTGGCAAAGGAAAATGCTCTGAACCGCATAGGGGCAAATTGAAGTTCAATTTTGAGTCCAGTGCAGAGAGAGGCCGACAATTTGAACAAGTCAACAACGTCAGAACTCAGAACATGAATATGCTACTTCCTCATTGGGGAAAGGCATAACATTAAGGGAGAGAAGGGAAACATTACTAATTACCGACTAATACTTGCATATAAGTATATAAAATAGATCGAATAAGACTTGCATATATGCATATAAAAGATTCATCTTACGCGGCATGATTTCAATTGAACAGCTCAGTACCGAAAACATCAACCACGAAAACCAAAGACGGGGGATAGAGGGGATATAAAAATAGAGAAGGGATCTCACCGAGGATGTTGGAGGAGTTGGAGAAGATGGGGCCGAGGATTCGAAGGTCGCGGGCAGGGATCACCGCGCGCTTGATGATGGCGTTCTTGTCGCACTCCATGATCTCCGAGTGCCCCGTGCGATCGAAACTCATCCACAGCCGCGCCCCCGACTTCTTCTTCGCGCCCTTTGTGCCACCGCCGGCTCCGGCGCCCGCGCCGCCGGATGCAGCAGCGGCGGCGCCGGCGCCCTCAGCCGCCGCGCTCCCGTAGTTCTTGAGGGCTTTCGCGTTAGGGATAGGCGACGTCGCTGAAACCCTAGGTTGGAGCTCCATCCTCTTGGTCGACCGCGACTTCTTGGAGAAGAAGAAGAGCGGCTTCTTCCCAGATCGCCTCCCCATTGCTGTGCTCCACCGAGGAATCAAGGAAGGGTTTGGGAAGGACTAGGGTTTCGATCGCGCCACTATTAAGGAAGCGATGGAGAGGGAGAGGGAGAGGGAGAGGGAGAGGGAGAGAAGGGCGCGGATGAGGTGTGGAACGAGGGTTTGCTTCTCCCCTTCGCACTCGATCGCTCGCTACATCTTCGAATCGCCGACGAGTCCCCGTTTAAGGTTCTCTTCCCGAATAGGAAGCGGACAAGGAAAAGGAAAGCAAAAAGACTTCCGCCGGTTCGGGTTCTCGTACACGTCAGTCCTTAAGATTCGTCCAAGTTAGTTAAAAATAAAATAATAATAATAATAATAATAATAATAAAGATAAAGAAATCTATACCTCTATATGATTTTTCCTATTTTTTGCCACGTGTCAAATTTTCTTTCACTCTTCTTTTTTTCAATTCTCAATGAATTAATGATAGACTCTTCACATTTCTAACTCCCAACTTTTTTTTCCTAACTCTCAATGAATCAATAATAAATTCTTCCAATTTCTAACCTCCAACTCTTCTTACTCCCTACTTTCAATGAATTAATTATATCTTCTCCTTTTTGAATTCTTTTTATTATTATTATTCTTCTCTCCCTCTTTCTCTAAGCCTCCTTCCGTCGTGGAGAACCTCCAAATCTCCTTGCCCTCCTCTTCCTCCTCCTCCTCCAAGATCAAAATCTCCATCGTCCACTTCATGGCCATCTTCGTCCAATCCAACTCTCCGTTTTTGAAAATCTTCCACCCCCGACCTCACCGAGAATCTAGTTGAAAATCTTCCACCCCCGACCTCACCGAGAATCTAGACCCGATCCTCGCCTTCTTTAGCCGCACGGAGGGCATCGCTCATGATCAACTCCTACCTATTGCCGCCACTGCCACCGCGACCACCATTGCCGATAAGAATCCTCCACTTCTCCGCCTACTCCTCCTTCTCCTCCTCCGCCACCGTTGTCGCCGTCACCGTAGCTCATTGAACGTGAGCTCTCTCTCATTCTCTCTAAACTTTATTACATTCCTATATATGTCTTAGATTTTAATTCTGAATGAATAAATATTCAACTCTAATTGTTGCTGATAGTTTCTTATGTTAGGGTTGAGAATAATTTTTTTTTTTTTTTTTTTTTTTTTTCTGATAAGTTGATATGAAAGTTTTAAAATAAAATATTTAAAATTTTTCTATATAATTTTTTATTTTTATTTATATTATGAGAAAAAAAATATAAAAAAAAAATATTTTGATAATATTTATCCGCCGCATCGCGCGGGTAACTACACTAGTAAACTATTAAAGGTGATAACGTAGGTATTTGAGTAAGGTTAGTTTGATTCGGGTATAAATTTTTTTATATACGAAATAATTTACTATTTTGAAGTAATTAAATATAAAAATTAAATTTTATTTGGTTAAAAAATTGGTATTATCTGAAATATAAAATATTATGTTTAATTAAAATTATGATATAGTAGTGAACAGTAAAAAAAAATGATAGATTTTTTATTAAAATATCAATTTTATTCTTATCTTATATATATAAATTAATTTTAATTATTATAAATTAATTAAAATAATAATTTAATTATAAATAATAAATTATATCTCATCTAAATAAAATAATTTTTTATATTTTATAATATATTTTAATAAATAATAATTAGTAAACAAAATAATTTTTTATACTTTATAGTATATTTTAATAAATAATAATTAGTAAATAAAAAATAATTATATAATCTCAGATTACATAGTCTCATGTTCATATAGTTTCAGATGAAAAGATAAACTTAATATAAAAAAAAAAAAAAAAATTATTCACTGCTCCTGAGGTATAAACCCTATTCCAATGAGAGGTTGGAATATTTCTTAACGAGTTATTCCAGAATAATCTGTTAAGCAAGAATTATTTAAAATTTTTATATCTAATCATTTTTTATTCCTGTTTGATAAAAATAGTAAAATAAAGAGGGTTATTCTCTCTTTATCTCAAAATAAAATAAAATAAAATAAAATAAAATAATAAAAAGGTTCTATTTCAAAATATCCTTATAGTGGAGGGTTCTCCAACACATTTTTCACTCTCCCTTTCCTCCTCCCAATCACACACCACTCGCATCTATCCTCTTGAGTGGAAGGGAGAGAACACGAAGGCAACACACAACACATAAAAAAAACCATAGTACAAAAACAAATAAAAAAAATTTAAAAAATAAAAAATAAAAAATGGCTGTATTCAACTTCCATTGCTTCCCTTTCGTGTTACTTTCGATTCGCAGCTTCAGCAACCAACACATTTCGATATTTTTTCCATCTTTTTTTCCTTCCGCTACTTCTTCGTCTCCTCCTTTTCATCCGCGGAGCGTCAACGCAATCTTAACGAAGAGGCGTCCGATTCGAGCATCCTCGGAAGGTGATCAATTTCTCCGAACCCTTCATTCATTCTCTTAAATCATCTGTTTTTCGATTCTCTTTAATCCCGAATTTTTCCAACTTTTTACTGTTAATTTGTTAACAATTTCATCTTAGCGACAGATTCTTACTTATTTTTGTATCAGAATACGAAGGATTTGTTATTTTGTGGTACAGGGAGGTGATTATTTGAGAGCCAATCTTAATCTGTGATGCTTTGTTTTCCTTTTTGTTTTTTGTTATTTTTAGCAGTTTCCTAAATTACGATGTAACTTATGTGCAATATTTTGTTGATACTATCCTAAAATTTCTGGATGAATAATTGAAGTACCTGTATGCCACTTTTCTTTATTCAGTGCTTAGATCATCCAACTCTTTCCAGCTCCAGTAAAAGTTTGTGAATGGTGACATGTTGCAGGGATTCCCAGTGAAGTGATTGAGGACTCTAAGTTTGTTCCTTTAAATGCTGACGATCCCATATATGGCCCGCCTGTAAGTTCAAATAGTTGTATGCTTATATGAATGGCATGGTATGTTAGAAAAGTTTACCGATATTTTGTGAATGGCTTAGTTTGAGATTAAGGTTTTACGTTTATTTCGATGTTCAGGAACTGGTTCATGAAATTTTGTCATACTTTCAATCAATGTTTTATGTACATTTGCATGAAGATTCTGAAATGCTGAACAAATGAGATTACTCTCTTGAATTTGATTTTGTTATCTTATGAGGACTAATCAACTTAAGGCCCTTTGTTTTATGTAATCTGTGTTGTATGTCGTATGGAAGTTTAGGGGAGCACTAATTTCTTTAGTTTCTATTTGTATGATTGAGTACTGTACACCGCATATCAACTTCTAATATAATAAACTCAGTATCTACACATCTTTATGCATAGATCTATGGATAAAACCAATACAATAAATTTGCACAGTCAGGTGCGTGCATGAATATATAAATATTGCTGTCTGTGTCCTGTCTCGCTGATTCTAGAAAAAATCGCACAGCATATTGCATTCATTATTGAAACTCTCGTTGGTGCGTGCATTACATTACTGTTTAGGTGTTAACCTTGGCATGTTTTTTTCTCTTTGGACTTCCAATATATTTCAGAAAAAACAGTCCATCTTTTGAAAATTTTTATTTAGTAATAATTCCCTTTCAGCAAAATAGTTACATCGTGAAAATTTTCTTTTCATGTGACAGGCTCTGCTGCTTCTAGGGTTTGAAGCAGATGAAACTGACAAGGTCTCTCTCTCTTTCTCTGTATAACCATGTATGAAGTCTGTTCTAGACCTGCTAAATTACTTCCAAGAAATCTTGGACTTCTCACAAAGCAATTTCTGTTCTCGTTTGTCTGTTTTTGCCTCAATGAAAATGCATACTGATGCAGATTCAGATGCTTCTAAAAGAGTTAGATGGTGAGTTCTTAAAGGTAACATTCTTGCAATAGTATGTGGGTCTTTGCCTTAATTTCTTATTTAAGATCTAGAATTTAATTTTTTTTTACTCTTCTTGTGGAACAGGTGATTCATTGTACAGAAGATATGATGAAGCAGACAGTTTGGGATGCAATGCACACTGAACAATCCAATGTTGAAGATGTGAAGGTCAACAATCCAGTTTTTTCGTAAATCATACCCGTTCGCTTTGTTACTGGAAAGTCCACTTGAGTTAAATAATTGAATGACTGTTATTGTCGATTGCTCACAAAACTGTTAGTGGAGTTCTAATTTCTGCATAGCTTCTAATTTTAATTGCATGGTTATATTAGTATAGTCATCAATAGTTTACTCAAATTCTCTTTTTTTTGTCACTAATAGTGATACTCACAGGATACCTAAGTATCTGCTATACATCCTCACGGTATTCCATATATCGTATAAGACAGTTGTGAATTCTTGCCCTGATCAACATGATAAACTCGTAAACTTTCCTTCCTGATTACTTGTGTACATCAGTAGCTGCCGCACTTTATGTATTAAGATATTCTGCATTAGGTAATTTTGGGCCCTGTTAGACATTCAATCATAGAATTTTTGGAGTCCAAAATTCTCGCAACTCTTGAATTAGCACCTTCATTGTTATTAGCGTTTTTTTTAATTTCAAAAAAAAAAAAAAAAAAAAAAAAATTTGGCCTAAAGTTTTCAATAAAGAACCAATGTTTTGTTAGGTCTCTTAACTATGTTTAGTGAGACCAACCAACATCGACCTTAAATGTATAAACATAGATCCAAAGCCAATTCATGCATAGATCTGGTTAGTTACACCCATAAAAAAAATCCTTTGTGCTTATGAGTCCTTGGGTTAACATTTGTCAAATGACTGATGGATTATTAGTTATAGCGATACTGATGTTCCTTCTGCTGCACTATGTTAAACATACTATTTTCAGTTGCAGATTGCAAAATCATTGCCTAAAGTATGCTTCTTATCTGGGTTGACGGGTGAAGAGATGATGATGTTCATTGATGCATACCCAGAAACCGGTAAAAACATCTTCATTTCTTCGGATAAAAACTTTGCAACTTGGTTAAATTTCCAACTATTTGTGCGATATCAGAATTAAATTCTGCTTCAGCAAATGTAGAATTTGTGTGTTTGCTGCGGGAGAAGTTTATTCAGAAATCAAATTATTAGTCAATGCAGCATGCAAATTTCCCAGATAGTCAAATTATTGGTCGATACAGCATAAAAATAATCCTTACTGATCTCATACCTGGACGACTCCTTTTCATATCCAGGTTTGAAACCAGCTGTTTTTGCCGCGCTTGTTCCTAACAGTGCAAATAAACTTCTTGCTGATGTCGTAGAAGAAATAATGGGAGATCACGAAATGCTGGTTTGTTTTCAATTTTGTGCTCCTAGAACTCTTTTGTTTTTGTTTTTGGTAAGATGATGCTTTAATAAGTTTTTTAATTTCACCTTTTTACAGTCAGGTAAGAAATCAGATTGAAAGAACTGCCTCCTCGAAGATTCACCAGCTGATTGTGATGATAGTGCTTCAGAAATTATAAAACTGCTGAAGGAATGCGATTACTCTGTGAGTTGTAGTCCTTGTGATATTTACACAGTGGTGCTTAGTTGATAATGTATTCACCGATAAGACAACCAGAGGGGAAAGCTATTCTCAGCATCACTAGGGATAGCTATTCTAAGATTGCGAGTATTCCATGTGTTCTGATATTCGCAAAGCCTTTGTCCTGTGTTTACATGTTGTGTAATTAGTGATAAAAAGGATAGCTATTTTAAGTTCATTGGTGAAGGTCCTCATCCTCGGAGAAGTCTTTAGCTAACTCTGTTTTTTGGCGCATAGATTAACTATACACTGTATTTTTAGTGTCCTTTCGAAACATCTAAATGTTTTTGCAGTATCATTCTATACTCTGTTTTATGATGCATCTAAACAGAGCCTTATCTTATTTCTTTGTATGCTTTGGGAAAACATCTGTACAGAATCAAAATAAGCGAAATTAAAGGGATTTTTATTATATATTGTTTGTTGCGGTAGGGTTGCTAATGGCTAGTTGATGCAAGATTATGGCCCTGGCCTGGAAACAAAAGCTGGTACTCAGGCCCAGTCCTAAGCTATCATTGTCAATTACAAGTCCAACCATGGGATCAGCCACGGTGGGTTCAAAGACCATTTGAGCACCAGAATTTGGAAGTTTAAAATGTAACTTAAAAGTCAAAAGTCTTTATTTGTTTGACTAGTACTTAAGAAAAGAGTTCTCACTGTGGACATTCTTCACAAATGCTGATGGATTGACGAATAACTGTGTGTTCTGCGCACCTTGAAGCATGTGATCACCTTTCTCTAAATGTTTTTTTGTAAGATACTTGCTCGCTTAAACGGCGGCCCCAAACATTCCAATCTCTATAGGCAGTAGAAAAATATGGGCAGTGTTTCAAAGAATCGTTCTGGATTAAGCGAAGCAACGTGATCTTCCGAGACAAGGTTAACAATCCGGCTTTCTTGCTTAAGAGTATCAATCATTTATTAACCTCCTGGAAGGTGCTTCGTTCAGTGTTTTTTTTTTTTTTTTTTTTTTCAACGGAAGTCTTGACTGCCTACGTTAATATTGTTAAGTTTATTTTATCTTAATGAATGAAGTTGACAGTCAATATCTACGCCGCGCTTCATTCATTCTTTTATCTCGGTTACATTTTCGCCGACGCCGGCTCAAATATGATATAGATTGCAGAAATAATCTTGCGGCGGAGCGTATGACCGTAGATGACCGCGACTAAGAGTACTGAAGGATTTAAGAACGATGGAGTGAGAGAATGCTTTCGACGAGGATGGTGGATGCGAATATATATATATATATAAAAAAATATATATATTTTTTTTTTTCTGAGAATACCATTATGTATTATCGTTATTACAAAAAAATCTAAGAATTTGAAAAATAAGAAGATAATAAAGTCTTCTTATTATGTATTGGCGGATCCTCCCTCAGGACTCAATTCCCCCGGGTATACAGCGCGGCACAAAGCAAAACCTGTAAAGTAAAAGATTGCTTCGGTGGCAATGGATGGAAATGAAGGAAAATTTTATCGGACTTTGTACCCAGCTCAACTTCTAAAACCGAAGTGATTTGGAGGTTCAAAGCAATAATTTCTGGAACACTACCTTCTAGCACCAGGGACTTGATTAGATGGAGATGGACACATTCATAAACGTTTACGGTCAAATCCATGTACCTTTTTCTTCAAGACAGTGGTGTTAGCGACATGCGATTCGTGCAGATATAGACGATCAAAATTCCTCTGAAGGTTAAAATTTTTATGTGGTTGGTTCTCAAACGACGTGTCTCGACAGCGAATAATCTGCTCAAAAGAGAATGGACAGGCCCGGACAGCTGCCCTTTCTATTTGGAGGCAACCGAGACAGTCGATCATCTCTTTGTTGGCTGCTTTTTCTCGAGACAATTGCTGGAGACATTGCTCTCCAACAAATTATGCGTAAGCTCCTGCACAGCAGCCGACATTCTTTGGGAAGGGAGTATTCACAACGTCGGAGTCATTAGGAGGAGGGAGCTTGCTACCATCGCTGCTACGTGGTGGGTTATCTGGCTGAAACGTAACAGACGAAGATTTGATAACAAAAAATATTGCTTGGCTAACCTACTAGCGGATATCTATTTCCTTCGCACGGCCTGGATTTTATTTTGTGCCGGTTAATTATTATTATTTTTCGCCTGTGAGTGAGCGAGGCATGGTTGCTTCAATCATGTAGCTGAGTTTATTTTCCTTATGAATGAAGCGGCAGCATACTATCTTTTCTCAAAAAAAAGAAGATAATAAAGTGGCACTGTTAAAATAAAGTTATACTTTTTGAAATAAAAATTATACTAGTTGAAACGAAAGTTATACTGTTTGAATAAAAATTATACTATTTGAAATAAAAAATATATTTTTTTAACAATAATTATATTTTTTTGTACGAAAATTATATTGCTTAAGATAAAAAATTATAGTTTAAAGTTACACCATTCGATGCTCAACTTTTTCGAGCCCGTTGTGTTGCTTCCGCCACCTTCGTCCCACAACGTTCAAGCTGTCGTCACCATGGATCTCGCTCCCACACCTGTGGCTGAGGAGGAAAAGGAGCTGGGCTTCCCCAACCTGCACCATCCAACCATGCAACGACGCAATGAAATAGATGGGCATGCAAGCAGTCAATCTAATTATTTATTCACAGTTAGTAATTTAATATCACAGGGACGTGGTTGGGTGATTGAGTGCATGGTTGTGGTGGACATAGATGGGCCCATCTATATCCATATGAAACTTGTCCATCTATGCCCATCTGAAAGTTGAACTTTCACAGCTTCCAACTATGTCATTGCCTGGTTGCGTGGTGCAGGTTGGAGGAGCCGAGCTCCTCGTCCTCGTTAGCCATGACGCAGGAGCATGGCGGCGGCTTGGACGCCATGCAGAGCTAGCGAAGGTGATGGGGTACCGGAGCGAAACGGCGAGTTTAAAAAGATTGAGGCATCAAATAATATAATTTTAAAAAATATAAATTTTATTTCAAACAGAATATTTTTCACTCAAATAGTATAACTTTCGTCCAAAAAATATAAATTTATTCAAAAAATATAATTTTCGTTTCAAATCGTATAAATTTTGTCTAAATAGCGTAACTTTTATCTCAAATAATATAATTTTTATTTTAAATAGTATAATTTTCGTATCAAATAGTATAACTGTTTTTTTTTTTAAACAGAATAACTTCATTATACCAGTACAACTTCATCATTTTTTTTTTTCTCTTATTATTAACTTTTTTATAGCAGCAATAATAAATAATAATTTTTCAAAAGAAATATATATATATATATATATATATATATATATATATATATATATATATATATATATATATAATTTAATTTTATTATTGTTTCTATTTTTTACCTTTTTTTTTTTTTTTCTCAGCCATCACCCTCCTCACCGGCCGGAAGCGCTCTCCCGCCCATCGTCCTTAAATTCTTCAGTATCTTCATCGCCGTCATTATTCATGATCATATATTTTGCCGCAAACTTATTTTTGCTAGACAAAGAAGACAAATCTCGAGCGCGCAAAATAAAAAAAAATATCTGATTTTGCAAAAATACAAAATTAATAAATTAGTTTATGCAAAAAATACCCGAGAAATATATTAGTATAAATATTATTTTATAATAATATATTTATATTTAAATCTTACTATATAATATAAATTAATTAAATTCAATATATTATTTATTTTATTAAGTTTTATCATTTATATAAAAATATTTATTTTTTTCATTTTATATTAAATATTTTATATATTAAATTATTTTTCATATATTATATATTTTTAAAAATTTGTATTGAAATTTATAGTATTATTAATTAAAATTATAATAATATTGTTGATAGTATTATTTTTTATTTAATACATATATTATGCGTAAATTATATAAAATAAAATATTACATAAAATAAATCATTATATAAAATAAATTAAGTATACTAATATAAAATATTACATAAGATAATTTTATATAAAACTTAGTTATTTTTTTAAAAAAAAATATATATAGATATTATTTTATACTTTTTATCCAAACACTATTAAAAATATTTTTGAATGCATCCAAATGTAATTAAATTTATCATTACAACAAAATACTTTCTATTTTCAAAAATAATAAAAATTATTTTTTAAAATTTAGTTTTCGAGTCAAGCATAGACTAAAACTAGTGAACTAGTGAATGGATATAGCAAATTCTAATATATAGTCCAAACTAATCAATAAAGTATTTAAGACAAGTATATATCTACGGCTTGTTTGGATTCGGTATAAAACCGAGAATAAGAGAAATATCTCTCTTATTCTATCAAACGCATCAGGAATCAATCGGTATAGCTTGTTTCAGTACAACTAGAATAAGTGAGAATTACTGTTCTCACTCTTTCCAACCACCCTTTTACTTTTTCCTTAAATATTCTCTCACGTCTACCGAAGCATCATCTCTAACCTCATTATTACATAATAAAGTTTGAGGATAAAAAAATAATTTATCATAATTAAAACTCTTTATTTCTCTTATTCTTTATTATCATACCAAACATAAAATTTTTTATTTTTGAAATCATTCCAAATATTTTTTTACACTAGTTTCGTACTTTATATTTATTCCTGAAATAACTAGTTCAATCTTATTCCGTTACCAAAAGAGTCTAATGTTATATAGTGAATGTGACATATTAAAATAGTGAATGTGACATATATATATATATATATATATATATATATATATATATATATATATAAAAGTCACTATTTCGTACTTTATATATCTATCCATCAAATAGTGAATGTGACATATTAAAATATATTTTATTAATCATTAAATAGGGAATGTGACATATTAAAATATATTAAATACACTTACACTGGATGAAGCCGATTGTAACATATAGCTTAAATTAATCAATAAAAATAATTGAATTTAATAAATTTAATTGTTAATAATAAATTATCATCTACCAGCAATGCGTTTAATTTCAATGCTTCACATCCAAACTTTTAAATATATTATTAGTGTAATTATTTAGGCGATGCGATCCATAAATATTATCAAAATATATTTTTTTTATCATAATATAAATATATAAGTAAAAAATTATATAGAAAAATTTTAAAAACTGTGTTTTAAAACTTCCGTTCTAATATATCAGAAAAAAAAAAAAAAAAAAAATCATTCTCAACCCTAACATAAGAATCTATCAACAGCAATCGGAGTAGAAAATTAATTCACTCGAAATTAAAATCTAAAGCATATATGGGAATGTAATAAAATTTAGAAAAAGAGGGAGAGAGAGCTCACATTCTATGAGCTACGGTGACGGCGACGACGGTGAAGGAGGAGGAGGAGGAGAAAGAGCAGACGAAGAAGTGGAGGATTCTAATCGGCGATGGCGGTCGCGGTGGCAATGACGACGATGGGTAGGGGTTGATCATGAGCGGCGCCCTCCGTGAGACTAAGAAAGACGAGAATCGAGTCTAGAGTTTCGGTGAGGTCGGGAATGCAAGATTTCCAACGACGGAGAGTCGGATTGGACGAGGGTGGCCATGAAGTATACGGTGGAGATTTTAACCTTGGAGGAGGAGGATGAGGAGAGAAAGGAGGGTTGGAGGTTCTCCACGGCAGGATGAAGGAGACAATGATCGATGGTGGAAGGGTCCAGGGAGAGGATTTTATTACTAACGGAGATGGTGAAGAGGGAGATGATAGCTTAGAGAGGTAGGGAGAGTAGAAGAAGATGATGAAGAACTCAAAAAAGGAGAGAGCGAGAGAGGAGAAAACGATATTAGTCATAGCATAGGAGTTTTTGTTGTTGGGTGTAAGTAGCATGTAGAATTTGATTTTAGGTGTATAAGTGACTCATTGAATTTTGGGTCCACAATTAATTCATTGGAGATTAGGAATGAAAAGAGTCCAAAATTAATTTATTGGAGGTTAAGATTGAGAAGTGGCGAAAAATTTTCAATTAAGTTTTTGTGGTTGAGTGTGAGTGTGTAGAATTTTATTTTAGATGTATAAATAATTTATTGGTTTCGAGTACATAATTAATTCATTAAGTGTTGAAAATGAGAATAATTTACGATTAAATCATTGTGAGTTAGAAACGAGAAGAGTCAAAAAAATAAATAAATAAATAAATAAATAAATAAATGAAAAAAAATTTATCATGTGACAAAAAATATAGAGAATAATAGATAGATATAAATTAAACTTAATTTATACAGTTCTAACTAATAATAATAACAATATAACATTAGAAATTAAATTTCTACATTCAATATTCATTAAATTTATTTTTTTTCTCACCTCTTAAATTAAAATATCGAAATAGAAGATCTAAAATTAATTTTGTGCGAGTCTCTCTGCGTTACAGTAGGCAAGGCTTAGTTGTATATCTTACTAAAACTATTCCGTTCTTTTCTTGTCACGAAATCGAATTGTCATTTGTCCGGTAGATATTTTAAAAATAATATAGTAAATACTATAAGCAATAATAATCATATTTCTATTTTACATTTTAGAATACTCTGATTCTAACATATTCAATTCTCTTAATTTTTTAAATTTAAACAATATTCAAAATACTATAGCCGGATTAAAAAATTTAGTTCTAGAGTGTTACATTTCTTTACCCATTAAATCCTGACGTTTTTATCAGGTTCATGAATAATTATAAATACCAAGCGATGTGAAACTCATCTCGCTAGTTTTAACCAATCTTGTGAAGAGTCGCGCTCTATCCATAAAGATCATCAGCCGGGAAGAGCATGACTTAGCCGAAATTCATTTCACACTTTTGGCTGATGATCGATTGGTTTTGACACCAACTGTGACGCCCTAATTTTTCAGAAGGCCATCCATCTTAAAACTATTTTAGTTCTAGTACACTTAACCCTCTTAACTTCTCGAGCTTAAATACTATAAAAAATACTATAGCCGAATTAAAATGCTTAATTTTATTTATATCTTATATATAAGACTAATCTAAATTTTGTGAGTGTTACATCTAATAAATTGAATATTTTAGCTAGTCACATTCATGTTGTTTTGATTAGTCATTTAAAATGTTAGTGAGTGATTGCTATTTAATAATAAATGAATTATCTTTATTAGTACTAGACGGAATTAATGTATTGTTTTTATTTAATTAATAATGAGTGGAACTGATTCAGATGTACAGATAACTTATATTATTTATTAGTGCCACCATGAGACACAATAATGAGGTCATTTCCACTTTTTAGCAACTAAAATTAGGTGTATATATATATAAGTATCCATCCCTTTAGAGTGTATATCTTATATCCCACTTTATTTTAAGGTGGGATGAATTTTACTCGTCACTCAATATGCTTATGCACAGTTACAATGTCTTTTATTTGTGCCTTGCATATTAATTCATGCATATTAATTCAGGAAGTGTGCCTAGGACAAAGATATTAATAGTAACATAATTTTGTCTTCTCAAACTATAATTATTTTTATTATATATATAAATAATATATTTTGATAGATTTTTTTTTTTAAAAAAAAAAAATAACATATTATCGTTTCATTCAAAAAAAATTAAATTAGACTATAAAGTGAAGCAACCAGATTTCGAACGAAAATAATAATAATAATAATAATAGAACGAGTGCCAGAACTTACAGCACGAGCGTATTTCAATCAGCAAAAGAGATGGATGGGATTTCTTAAGTTCGAAAATTCTACGATTACAATCCTTCCAAATCGCCCACTAAACGAACAAAATACTGACTAATTTCCTCCTGCACAACTTTTCAAAAATCGCCTACCAAACGGACAAGATACTAACTAGATTAATAGCACCATCTATCTTTCGAAAATAAGAAAAAAAAAAAAAAAAATCTGAGCAGTAATTAATGGCACAACCTTTCAAAAAATAAATAGTATCTTTTTTAATTTTAGTTTTCTAGATATTTCTGATGAGGCTAATGAGTAACCTCATTTGTATATTTCATAAGATTCTAAAAATACAAATAATCAGATCAAAAGAGATTGAAATGGTTACTGGATCTGATCTCTATTAAATTAAAGACACTGCAGCTACATGATTCCAATTAACATGCACAACTTGTCTGATTACATATGGAGACGCCTTAAAATATATTTGAAAGAAATCAACAACTCAGCATCAGCATTTTTTTAATTAGTGACCTTGTTAAATATTGAATATAAAAATATTAAAATGTTGTCGTCTTAATTATTTTATAAAAATGGCTAATTTGCCTTTATAAAGTAGTATATTTTGAATTCGAATTCTACCCAAATTTTTTTATATTTAAAATTCACAAATTAAAATCCAAACTCCAATTTTTAATTCAATTGAAATAATTGAAAACCAGTTTTACCTTGAATCTAATAATTTTCTTGCTGTTTTAAAAGTTAGCTTTAAAACTCTAATCATTTTGTTCTCAAGTTAAATAATTATAAGGCCAATTTGCATAAAAAAATTATTTATCTTATATTTTAACAATTTAAAAACTAATCAAAATAATTTATTATTATTATTATTTTTTTTTTTTGATATTTGTCTTTTTCATTCTCATTGTTTTTTTTCTTTCCTTCTTCCTCCACCGTCCGTAACATTCATGTTGTACTCTATTTTTTTTAAACTCAGCCACACCTCCCATAATGCTGGCTCAAAATATAATATGGATAGTGAAAGTGAGCTTACGACGGAACGCATGACCGTAAATAAAAATTGCGACAGAATGCTGAAGGAACATTTAAGAACGATAGAACGGAAGAACACTTCATGCGAGTACAATGGCTACAAAAAAAATATAGAAAATAAAAAAAATAAATAATAAAAATATATTTTTTTTGAAATGACTATTATATATCGTCGCTATTACAAAAATAAAAATAAAAATAAAAATAAAGAAGAAAAAAAAATATGATAAAATTGTACTTAAGATAATATTATATTATATTATTTTATAAGAATCTTACATTTTTTTAGAGAAAAATTATATTATTTGGTCGAAAGCAGCACTTTTTGAATAAAAGTTATATCTTTTGAATAAAATTAATTTTTTTAAACTAAAAAATATATTTTATTATTATTATTAATATTTTTAATATTTTTAAAAAATATATTTATAACAGTAATAATCTATTATTATTATTATTATTATATATGGTAAATATAAGTATACACCCATAAGAGGTGTACATCCTACATCCCATCCCATTCTGTGGTGGGATAAATTTTACTGGTCACATCGAAGTGACTAGTAAAAAAAGCTCCATCCCAGAATGAGATGGGGTGTAGAATATACATCTCTTATAGAGTGTACACCTAGCATCCCTTTATTATTATTATTATTTTTAAATTTTTCAGTATTCTTGTCGCCATCACCATTCACGACTTATATATCTAAGTCGGTGTCAGTAGAAAGAAAATCGAGATAAGAGAACAAAATGTGTGATGTAAATGTTGTGTGTGCGCGCGCGTGTAGGAAAAAGACAAACGGTAAGGAAGAAAAAAGAATGAGAAAAAAATAATAATAAAATTATTGTGAGGTTTTTTAAAAATTTGAATGGAAGCTGCAAAATTGAAAAAAAAAAAAAAAAAAAAGAAGAAGAAAAAGACCCGTTTTTATTAAAAAGTAAAATCTATAATTTTTTTAATGCAAAAAGGTCTACATATAACAATAGATAACCTATATATAATATATAAAAATATTTTAATATACTTGCATAAATTTTTAATTGTCATAATTATTTAATAACATAATATTAGTGCTCCCAATGAATTGGGGATTTTTTTTTTTCTGTTCTTTTAAATTTTTGGTACAAATATTAAAAACTTGGCTCAACTATCATTTATTTAAATTCAACTGTCTAATTTTTAAAATTTTTAATTTAAGTATCTTATCTTTTAATTTATTTGATCTGAGTAAATTGACGACAGCTTAACTTTAAAATTTAAATAAATTATTTATTTTTTTGATTTTTAATAAATATATTTTATATAATTTATATAACTATAAATTTATTAAAATAAATAATCAGTTTAAATTTTGTAATTGAAAATTTATCAAATTACTTAAGTCAAATGAATTAAAAAATTAATTACTTAAATTAAAATTTTAAAAATTTTAGATAATAAAATCAAAATAATCTACCTTTTAAATAAATTTTCCTACATTTTTATTTAATTTTTTTTTAGCCACAAAAGCAGATCAGCATGCGACAGAGTAAGTTTTTGTTGCCTTCGATTCTTCAATCTCATAAACAACCTGGCACATAATTTTCTCAACCCAGTCCATTCACTCATATGCAAAATTTCATCACAAAACTCAAAAGATCTTAGAATTCTAAAAACCTCGTAAGATCAAAACTTCGGAGAAGAAGATACTGACTCTTACAATAAATAATTTTTTTTAATATATATTTTAAATTATCTAAATTTTCAGGTATCTTTTACAATAACAAATAAATCTATAAAATAAAGTGGAAACCATCATCTTTGTACATTTTAAGACATAAATATCAAATCCTTGGTAACAAAATAATCTCCTAATTATGTTATCCTCTACTAATGTTTCTTAAAACCTCCACTTTTTAACAAGAATGAAATAGTTTTTAAATTTTTTTTATTAATTATATTTCGAATTTTAGAGCCGGAAGATTTTCTAATTCTATTCTATTTTATTTATTTAATTAAATTTAGGTTAGATTATATATAATTTTATTAAGATTAATGGATTTATATTTTTAATTGTAGTAGAATTTAGTCTCCACTATAAATAAGCTTTTATTCGCCACACGAAAAAGTATGGATGTATTTTTATTTTTTTTTTTTTTTTTTTTTTTTTTTTTTTGAGAGAGAGAAAGGTAGCATGCTTAGTTTATTTTGAAATAAATTTTGTTAGAAATATGAAGCAACTAGGCTTCGAACTCAGAATCTCAGGTATCAACCATCAAATTCATTGTCACTTGTACAAGCGACGATTGATTTTCAAATTAAAAATTTTATAAAAAAATAAGCAATGCTATATGTACACGCCCAAAGGGACATCCTACAGCCACCCATCTAATGTGAGGGAGTCACTTTACAAATTGTGAAGTGCCCCCGGGATGGGTGGGGTGTGCCACTTCCTAAAAAAATACATAATTAAAAAATTTTAAAACTCTAAAATATGAGAAATACTTTGGTACTTTCTTTAATAAATAATAAAAATATTTTTAGCTCTTGATCGACGAAGGATAAAAAGGTAATTTTACACTTTACCAGGTTTACAGGTTATTTTATAAAAAGAATATTTTATAATTAAACATCACAAAATAATAATAATAAAAAAATTAATTTAAATTTCTTATACTAATTTAGTCATTAATTTAAAAAATTGTAAAATTACAAGTTAGGCAATAAATTAAAGAGTTTAATTTAAAAATATTTAAAATTATAATTTAGGTATTAGTTTAAAGAAATTTAGAATTACAATTTAATAATTAATTTAAATAGTTAAATTTAAAAAGTTTTAAAATTACAATTTAGACATTAATTTAAAAAGTTTTAGAATTATAATTTATACATTAATTTAAAAAACTTAAATTAAAAAGTTTTAAAATTACAATTTAGCCATTAATTTAAAAAGTTTAATTTAAAGAGTTTTAGAATTACAATTTACACATTAATTTAAAGAATTTAATTTACAAAATTTTAGAATTCCTAATTTAAAGAGCTTAATTTAAAGAATTTTAAAATTACAATTTACGTATTAATTTAAAGAGTTTAAATTAATAAATTTTAGAATTACAAATTAGGTATTAATTTAAAAAATTTTAGAATTACAATTTAGGCATTAATTAAAAAAATTAATTTCAAAGTTTTAGAATGACAATTTAGACATTAATTTAGAGAATTTAATTTAAAAAATTTTAGAATTCCTAATTTAAAGAGTTTAATTAAAAAAAAATTATAATTATAATTTACACATTAATTTAAAGAGTTTAAATTAAAAAAATTTAGAATTACAATTTAGGAATTTAGGCATTAATTTAAAAAGTTTTAGAATTATAATTTAGGTATTAATTTAAAAAGTTTAATTTAAAGAGTTTTAGAATGACAATTTAGGCATTAATTTAGAGAGTTTAATTTAAAAAATTTTAGAATTTCTAATTTAAAGAGTTTAATTTTAAAAAATTTAGAATTATAATTTACACATTAATTTAAAGAGTTTAAATTAAAAAATTTAAGAATTACAATTTAGGAATTTAGGTATTAATTTAAAAAGTTTTAGAATTATAATTTAGGCATTAATTTAAAAAGTTTAATTTAAAGTGTTTTAGAATGACAATTTAGGCATTAATTTAAAGAATTTAATTAAAAAAATTTTAAAATTATAATTTAGGTATTAATTTAAAAAGTTTAATTTAAAGAGTTTTTGAATGACAATTTAAGCATTAAATTAAAAAGTTTAATTTAAAAAATTTTAGAATTACAATTTAGACATTAATTTAAAAAATTTAATTTAAAGAATTTTAGAATTACAATTTAAGCATTAATTTAAAGAGTTTAAATTAAAAAAAAATTAAATTTATAATTTAGACATTAATTTAAAAAATTTTAGAATTACAATTTAAGCATTAATTTAAAAAGTTTTAGAATTACAATTTAATCATTAATTTAAAGAGTTTATTTTAAAAAAAAATTAAAATTACAATCAAATCTTAACCGTTGAATAGGTATGAATGAACAGTAACTTAAAAAAAAAAATATAGAAATATGGCTACTAAAATATAGTAAAAGAGAGACTAGCAACTGCCCTATTTAATTCAAAAACTTGAGCCAATTATTTATCATGAAAACTGAAAAAGACATCAAATCGAAAATCAGAAATCGGATCAAGAACTGGACCGGGGAGGGTGGGGGACAGAGCTCTTACTAATTTATCAGCGAATTAATGGATATTTTAAAAAATTAAGAATAGAGTTATTTTTTAGGGTTAATTGCATACATATCCCTCCAAATATGTCGAATTGCAAATATATTCCTGCAAAATTCAACTTTTCATATTTATTCCTTCAAAAATCTACCGTTATTCAAATATGCCCCTACCGTCCATCTCTGTTAAAAAAATTGATTTAACCCTAGGTTAAATGCTTAACTTTGGTTAGATTAAAAATTGAATTTACATATTTATCCTTTCCATATTATACCTTAAAAAAAAAAAAAAAAAGGAAAAAAAAAGAATTATTTTGATGATAGAATTTTATGATTTTTGAAGAGGGGCATTTTTGTAACAAGTATAATGGTATTGCTTTTGGAGGGTTATATTTGTAAGGGGGCAAAAAAGTCATTTCACATCGAATCTGTTAAAAAATAAACAGATTCCAAACGGGGATTAACCAGAGGGGCATATTTGAAGAACTTTGGATTTTTGAAGGGATAAATATGAAAAGTTGAATTTTGCAGGGATATATTTACAATTCGACATATTTGGAGGGACATGTATACAATTAACCCTATTTTTTAGCAGTCAAACACTGACCCTCTTAACGCTGTTAGATGGGTCAGGAGAGAATTGTCGTACCGGAAAAATTTGGATTAAGTGGTTAATAGCCAAACACTGTCTCTTTATTTATTTATTTTTTCATTCTTTTTAGAGGTCTAGTTGTCTTATTTATATTGCTTAGTTCAGTTTTATATTGAATGAAACGAATAGCGCATTATCCTTTTCATAAAAAAAAAAAAAAAAAAAAAAAAATCTCGGATTAAAAACCTACGGTTGTTAGAACATGGGGGGAGCATAAGAAGACGTTGGTGCCGACCAATCAGAGCTTGAGAAAGAGCTTGTGCGAGGAGCATGATGTAATCAGGACCTCGCGAGCATCGCCCATGGCGTTAGAGTTTTCCTGGGGAGGAGTTGCTGCGGCGGCGATACTGGTGGTGGTGGCCACTCCATGAGGGCGACGGGATCCATCACACACCCCAACCCAAATAGTGGCTAGAGAGAAAGAGAGATATGGAGGATAAGAATAAGCATCAACGAGACTAAATCTAAGGAACGCTGTAGGATAGAAGAAGATGATGAAACAGCGACTGCTCGAGACTAAGTCCAACGAACTTAGGAGATAAGATAAGAAAAGAAGGCGAAACAGTAGTCATTTTCATTAAGGATAATTAATGATCGAACAAACTAAATGGTGACTGCACGAGTCACTTATTAATGCTACTTGTAGGCGGGTATGATGTATATTACAAATGAAATATATAAAAAGTATTTATATAGACGGTGACAAAGCACCAAAAGACTATGTTCTAAAATTATTCAGATTTTATAATTTATAAATTATTTATTAAGTAGAACTTCTATACTTTCAAAGGTATAAGCCAAATTATATTTATAAATTTTTTATCATTAGATTTGTATTAAGATATATACAATTATATATTTTTTTTCTTCCTCTTTAGTTGACTCTATAAATCTCAATGCAAATTCAATAATAAAAAATTTACAAATATTATTTAGTTTCTGCTTTTAAAAATATATAAACTCTACTCTTTTATATATATATATATATATATATATATATATATATATATATATATATATATATATATATAAAAAGTTCGGTTACTATACTATTCATAGTACCAAATTATTTGTGCTATTAATTTTTCTATTCTTATATCAATCCATTTGATCATTTTCACCTGTTAGATTTTACTATTTTTCCAACCACCTATTAAATCCAAGAAGCTCACTATTATCTCAACCACATATCTATTAATTCAATCTATTAATTTAATAATTAAAAACTTAATAGCACCAATGACTTAGTACTATCAGTAGTATTCCAGTCTAGCTCTCTCTCTCTCTCTCTCTCTCTCTCTCTCTCTCTCTATATATATATATATGAGTTCGACTATTATATTTGTAAAATCATCCAAATAATTAGTATTTGTAAGTTTTTTATCGTTAGATTTATTTTTTTTGACTAATTCGATTCTTTACATCATTCTATTCAACCAAAGGCTCATTATTATCATAATCATACATTTTTTAATTTAAAAACAAAAAATCTACGAGATTCACTTAATACATTTAAAAGTATAAAAACTCAATACATAGAGATAGATTTCGATAAACTAAGACAAGCCAACTTTTTTATATCTTTGATCTTTCTCTCTCTATATATATTATTTAAATTATTATTATATTATAATGGTAATACATCATGTTATAAGTGTGCGTTTGGTTTGGATACAAAGGAGGGATATCCCCTTTGTACCCAAACACAAGTAGAATGGGAGGAATGGTAATACATCATGTTATAAGTGTGCGTTTGGTTTGAATACAAATAAGAGATATCTCCCTTTATACCCAAACACAAGTGGAATGATCAGGGGGAATACAAATGAGAGATATCCCCTTTGTACCCAAACACAAGTGGAATGATCAGGGGGAAATAGGTGGGCATATCTATTCCCTCCCTTACCGGATTGTCTCAGTAAAAATCGGGACAACAGGTAATAGGGGAGGATTTCGATTCCCCCCTCTCCGAACAAGCCCGAACAAGGCTCCTTCCCAAGGCGGTGTGACTTGGGAAGACGCACTTTGCCTTATATATATATATATATATATATATATATATATATATATATATATATATATATATATATATATATATATATATGCTTCTTTTGATTTTATTATTTTTAATTTTTAAATTTTAAAAGATATTTAATTTTAAAATTTTAATTTTATAAATTTAAATTTTTTTAATTTTATATTTTAATAAATTTAAAAATTTTATTTTGTTTTTTTTTTGTAAAAAAATATTAATTTTAAAATTTTAAAATTTATACAATTTTTTATAATTTTTTTAAAATTTATATAAATTTAAAAATTAAAATTTTTACTCCTACTTAAAATTTAAAAATTAACTTTTTTTTTTTTTTTGCTCCCACTTAAAATTTTTATAAAAATTAAAATTAATAAATATTAAAATTTGAATAAATTTTAAATTTTAATTTTGAAAAAAAAAACTAAAAAGAAAAGAATATTTTAGTCTTTTAACATAAAAGTTAATTTTCTATTCCTCTTATTCTTCAATTATTTTCAAACACTATTTTTTTATGCCTGGTACTAATCTAAAATTCAACCAAACACAAATTTACATTAGTTTCAGCTTGTTCTAAAATTTATACTAATCTTTGATACAACTAATTCTCTTTTATACCTTAACCAAGCGAAGCCTAAGAGATTTGAGATTAGAAACGAAAAATTAATTAAAAAAAGGTACATCGACCAAATGATATTTTTTTTAGGGTATGTTTGGTTTGGATAAAAGTAAAAATTATTTATTATAGAGATAAAATATAAATTTAGAAATATATAAAATTTAATATAATTTTATATTTGGATAAGTATTAGAATTTTACGAATGAAAAATTATATTTCGTTTGATAAAGTAGAATAAAAGAAATAAAAAAAAAAAAGAAACAAAATTTAATTGACGAAATTATTATTTATCTTAAAATTTTATTTTTCTAAAAAAAAATTATAATTTATATTATTTAAATTTAGTTTTTTATATAAAAAATTAATTTATTAAAAAATTAAAATTTTTAATTTTTTAAATTTTACAAATTTGTATCAAAAATTTAAAAATTTATACATAAAAATTTGTATTTATTTTAAAATTTTAAAATCTCTAAATTTATTTTTAAAAAATTTAAAAATTTAAAAAATTTAAAATTTAAAAGTATTTTGAAAAATATGCAAAAAAAAAAAAAAAAGGGATAAGAATAATTTATTCCCACCCAAAAAATAATGAAACAGATTGTTCCCGTTGAAAAGTGACAGCAACTCTTTCCAACCAATAATATTATTGTTTGAATATAAAGAAAAAAATGGGAACCAACCAAACAACCTTAGAATTCGACGAAAATTAAAAACTGATAATGTTGGAGTAGTCATTTTCGTGATTTAATTTTTTTTTTTCTAAAATCGATCTGTTCAACCGTACCGTGGTACGTATAGTTCACCAAAAAAAAATATATTTTTTTTCTTAAATTTTATTCCCATGCAACTTAAAAAAATATCAAAAATACCCCTCTCCGTTCTCCGTCCTCATGTACAGAATCTGTCTCCGCCTCCACGTGAAGGAGCGACGCGGAGAAGTCCCTCGACCGAGTAAAGTAAAATAAAGCAAGGGCCAGGGGCTTCTCCGCAAAATATCCTCTCGTGCGCTTCATCTGAACATCGCGGTGAGCGAGACGTAGAGTCACCGCACAGCGCGATGATCCCGTACGCGAGCTCGGCGGAGGCGGAGGCGGCGCTGGGGCGTAACCTCACGGCGGCGGAGGCGCTGTGGTTCCGGTACTCCGCGGAAGTCCCGGATTACCTACTATATTACCACAACATCCTCTTCCTCTTCGTCGTCTTCACCTTGGCGCCTCTACCCTTGGCCCTCCTCGAGCTCCGATCGCCATGGACGATCTCGCCCTACAAGCTCCAGCCCAAGATACGCCTCCCCCGCGCCTCCTTCCTCCATTGCTACATCGACGTCATGCGCGTCTTCGTCTTCGTCGTCGGGCCCCTCCAGCTCTCCTCCTACCCTATCATCAAGGTGATCGCCTCTTGAATCCCTTTTTCGTTTCGAGTTTTGGATCCATTTCTCTGTTATCTGTCGATCTGTTTATGATCTATGTGAGTAAATGGGACGATTTGGCGTCCCATTTGCCGTAACTATTTTGAGTGGAGAATCGCCCAGATGTGGAACTTTTTATTGCAATGTTGGGAATTTCTGTTTATTTTGATATAATTTGATAAATGTAAGTGGTTTGGACGATTTCTTAGTGGAGAATCGCTGGAATGATGATACATTTTAGTAAAATGTTGGAAAATAAATGGTATGATTTCAATTGATTTTGACTGGTTAGGATGGATTAGGGCTGATAAGTTTCAGCAAATGGGATGATTTGAGCTCTAATGTGAGGTCTGATTAGGGTTTTCAATGTAAATAATGGGGAAAATCTAATGGGTGGTGGCAGTTGGTGGGGATTCGGACCGGATTGCCACTGCCGTCGCTGGGCGAGATGGTGGCGCAGCTGGTGGTTTACTTCTTGATCGAGGATTACTTGAACTACTGGATCCACCGGCTGCTTCACGGCCGGTGGGGATACGAGAAGATCCACTGTGTCCACCACGAGTTCATGGCGCCAATCGGGTTTGCTGCCCCCTATGCGCACTGGGCTGAGGTCCTCATTCTTGGGATCCCGTCCTTTGCCGGCCCGGCCATAGCTCCGGGCCACATGATCACTTTCTGGCTCTGGATCATCCTCCGCCAGGTCGAGGCCATTGAGACTCACAGTGGGTATGTCAGCCTTCTGTCTGCTAATTAGAAATCGTTTTAACTATCTTTTCATGATGATTTTTATTGTTTTAATTCTTCTCAAATAGAGTTGACTGGCTGTTGTAAATTCTGTTCTATCGGTGTAATAAGTGAGCATTTGTATCATTGATAGTGAGGTTGTGTAGGAATACTATCGCTGCATCTAAGGTTGAGTTTTAATGTAGGCAAAAGAAATGCTGTGTTTGTCACTGAAAGCGATTGGTTTCCTTATTGATATGCCGTTATTTGTTTAAGTAAAAGAAAACTACTATTGGTAGAATATAATTTTGAATAACCATATAATTGCTGGTGCATTAAATTCCTGAAATCTCTTGCGTTAGATGTTCCTGAATCTCTGACCAAATTTGATCTGAATTACTGACAAAATGAGGAGGCAGGTGAGAAGAGTTGATGTTCTTTCTGGGGCCCTCTATCAAAATTGATAGCATAATTTTAGGTTTTGTGCATGCCCTCCCATGTTGGGTTTGGCAGGTCGCATGAAACCTCGATCTGACGTAGGTATGCTTTCTGTCACAACTATGTCTAATTAAATGCATGCCATTGTAACATGAGGTTACTCCTTGAAGGAGAGAAGCAGTATCTCAAATTTTACGGGCTGCGGAGGACTCAACCCTTAGTATCGAACAAATAAAGAGGATGCCACTCCACATCTATATGAGATTTTTTTAATTAGATCTTCTATTCCATTAACGGCAAGAAGATTGCCATCATCTTGTAAGATGTTAGGTAAAAATTGCATGAGCTAGTACTGGGCTTGATAACTGAGCAATTTCAATGATGATTTTTTTGTTTTTGCGATATTATCATAGAGCAGCTGGATATGCAGTGGATAGAACGTGAAAACATCTAATGCGTTTGAGATAATGTAAATTTTTTGATATTTTATTTTCTTTTTGCTAGTAGAACAATTCTCATGAATTTTAAGGGTTCTCTTTACATTTGTTGATCTGATATGCTTAACTAAGACAGCTGGTATGCATTTCAGCAGCTTTGTCTCTCTAGTTGATTTCTTCACAACCTTAATCTAGATTTTCTTGTTGCACTTTTGCTACTTGAACCTTTCCAGTCTGCTGCAGTATAAAGTGACCGGTAACATATTTTGTGGTATATGTTTGTTTCTGAAGAACATGGACAAGATATCTGATGCCAATTTATGGTGTGAAATCTGAAGCTTCTTATTTATGTAATGATCAACAAAATATATTGTTATTTGGGTTGCCTTGCCACGATAGCATGTAAAGGGAATATCATCATACGTCATATTCATATTGCTCATTGAGTCCATCCTAGGCCAATCAAGAGTTACTCAACAAGTAACTGTTAGAGTCCTCTTGTAACATAATGAGGCTTTTCACAGGTATGAAACTAGTATGCAGCCATACTTATTTTGACATCTTTGCTTAGAAAAACACGCACATCTGTAAATCATTCTATACGGTACCTAGTTGCTGCATTAGATCCCTACTTTTGACTCCAGGAGTTGTTGTTGTGCAAGCAACATGATGAAAACAATGTAGAAATGTTTGAATATAATCCATCTCCTATATTAGTTATAGTTCTTTTGAGGTTTTCTTTATTTAATTTTCTAATCTAGTCAAACAAAATGACAGTTGCTTAGAACGAAGGCATTTTTCTTTCAAATACTACACGACCTTAGCCTTTACCATCTTTTTTGCTTTCAACAGGTATGATTTTCCTTTTAGCCCCACCAAGTATATTCCCTTCTATGGTGGAGCGGAGTATCATGATTATCACCACTATGTAGGAGGCCAGAGCCAAAGTAACTTTGCTTCTGTGTTCACATATTGTGATTACCTGTATGGAACTGACAAAGTAAGTTGATATTCTGTACAATTACTCAAAGATGTGGTTATCTGAAACTTGAAAGTAAATGGAATACCGGAACTTATATCATAGTTTCTTTATTATCTCAGGGCTACAGATATCATAAGGCGCACATGGAAAAGGTACTTCAGTATTGTTCTATTCTTTTTTATTTTACTTTATGTTTCTTTATATATCAGAAGAATGTATCTTACCATAATATTATGCCAACATTCTTTAACCAAAATTGCTGCAGCGTTTCTCAAACTAATAACTTTTTAATGTCTCAGTTGAGGGAGCAGTGGAGAACGAACAACCAAAATGGAGGAACCGATGCTACAACCATCAATGAGAAGTTCGACTAAGAGTAGCTCTTCCCCAGATCTGTGGCTCAACAAAATTACGTGTTACAATGGTCCTTCTCTAGTTAGTTGAGTTTATGGCGTTTCAGTGTGTGCTGTGTCAATTATAACACGTCTCTGTAGTGCGTAATTGAGATTATCTCCTTGCTTCTTTAGCTCGTGATTTCCGTTGTTTGCTAATTTATGTGTTTATGACATTAAAATTCAGTGCAACTCATGCTAATTGATGTGTTTATGATGTTAAAATTCGGCGGAACTCATGTTTGACCGATCGAAACATTCTCAGTGTTCTCTCTTCATCATTCTTTGAAGTGTTCTCTCTTCATCATTCTTTGAAGTATTTCGATTTCAGCCTCGTGTCAACGGTTAAACTTTGTACACAGGGAAATGTTGTGTACGTGAACATGCTGAAAACATTTGGATGGCAATTTTTTTCTTCATTTTCGTAGCTATTTTGGAGACGGGAGAATGTAGTCCATTCCATATGAAATACATAGAACAACCTTGACGGGTAAAACAAAGCACACAAAAGATTGTCCTAATAATCCAAACCATAAAACTATGTTTCACCTGCTCAACGGCAATCTAAGTCACCAGAAGAGTCGCCAACTTGAATGTTGTCTTTCACTAGAGTAACAGATAACAAGCGAAAAAAACTGGTTAACTAAGTAACTCCACAGCAGATTTCACCTTTCCAGATCAAATTTCCTCTCATAAAACCAAAAATAGGGGCAGAGAAAATCAACTAAAGCAGCATAGATGAATGGCGTGGCTGCAGCACCGCGTTTGCTTCATTAGCCCATTCAGAACCGGCGGGGCCCACGGTCCATGAACCTCCCAGACGGGCACTCGTAAGCCGAGTGCCCCCTCCCACCGCAGTTGTAGCAGATCATAAAGGGAACCATGCAGTCCCTGCTCATGTGGCCCACCTGGTTGCAGCTCCGGCACACCACATCCCTGAATCCGCCCCCGCCAGCACCACCGGCTCCCCTCTGCGAGCTGAGCACGTCGGCCTTGGGGCACTGCCTGGCAACGTGGCCAGCAACGTTGCAGAGGTTGCAGACAGGCTCGTTGGGGCAGTCGCGAGCAAAATGGCCCGTCTTGCGACAGTTGTTGCAGGCCTTCTCGTTGGTGCAGTCGGCCGCCACGTGGCCTTGCTTATAGCAGTTGTTGCAGAGCCGCACGTCACCCGGGGGCAACGGGGGGGCCGGGCACTCCTTCGCACGGTGACCCGCCTTACCGCACGTGTGGCAGATACCCTCGTTCGGGCAGTTGCTGGCTGTGTGCCCCGCCTCCTTGCAGTTCCAGCACAGGGACTTCATGGTGCACTCTGATACAATGTGCCTGTCAAAGTAGCAAAATATGCAGTATCCAACATTTTCATTAGTAGAACGGGGTTAATATATCATCACAACCTTTCATATGGCACAAAGGATGAAATTCTCCCAATGAAATTTACAAAGTTTTTAGCCGGTAGATATCAAGACAACACTCCATTTGTTCTACAATGCTAATGTTGTCATGGAGTGTCATGGCTATATAGCTAGGAATAGCAAAAGCTATGTTACAGCACAATCAGTGTTATAGGAATTCTTCAGAACAACAAGAACCGTGGCTGTGACCATGCATCATGTTGAAAGCAGATTTCATTCATATTCAAAGTTCAAGACTGTTAACTAAATTTGAGGTGCATTATTGTGAGCTTGGCAGACAAAGTCTAACTTCAATTAAAGACGAAGCACGAAAAAGGAGGTGAGAACTCAAAAGCAAGATGCCAAGACGGTAAAAGTATATGGGTGCAACTAATTGAAAGGATGAGCCAAAATTTTATTCAGTGTGAGTTGTCAAAGAACTGTTTACATTGTTACCCAGGTAAATTTATCCAGAATATAACAATAAGCGCCTAGCATGGCTGAAGCAAAGGGAACTAGATAATAGTGTTGCGAGCTTTAATGATAGACTGATAAAAATTTCACAATCTTACCCTGGAAGGCCACAGTTATGGCAGACAGCCACATTGGGGCATTCTCTAGCATAATGCCCTGATCGCTTGCAATTCTTGCACAGATCAACTACCCTGAAACCAAGATAAGGCGGATGGTGAGTTCTACATTATGTGGTTCTGGTCACAATATATTTATACATAATATAATAGCAATGAGACCGTGGACGAGAGATCATCTTTGATCTTTACATATAAGGGACCAATGGTAATCTGGCCACGATAGTAGTATGGATTTCACATGTCATGGACACATTAATGAAGAATTCACCAAAATAGAATGCATAATTAGTATGGCAAAGATAAGATTTAACATCCATGAGATACTGATGCAACAAATTACGAGTAACAACTTGTATGAGAATAAGAAACAAATTATAATATAGACCTGGAGCCTCGGCGAACATCCCTCCTGTATGGTGCATCCCGGTATGACGGGCGCTCAGTGCGGATCCTACGGTCTCTTGGAGGGCTGCGGCTGTTTTGACTCATCTTTGACCCTTTATCCTCGATCTTCTAGCCACCACCAAAATAACTACCTCCACCACCACCAACACCACCTTCCTTCCTGTCCAGAAATCCAACACACCCAAAACCACCTCCATAAGTCTGGATCAAACCACCGTTCTTTCGAATAAGAAAAAGCCCAAGTTCCAACTCTACAACAAATGGCTTGCCCAGCAAGGTCAACATACTTTCCAGGCTTGATAAGTAATATACGCCACTCCACTATTTCATTAATTTTAAACAAAATTGCCTTCAATTAGCTACTTTGTCAATACACAGATATTGAACCACAAAAGGTTACCATAGTCTCCATCCATGCTTAAGAACAGAACTTGCAAAACAGTTCCCCTAGCATTCATCATCATTCCTCAACCAACATGCTTGCTACTACATCAGAAAAGACACCCCCCTGAGTACCATAGCCAACCTGACACCATACACTACTAGAATCCGACACCCCTGAAAAAGTCTTTCACCACCCACAAAATGAACTTCTACTAATTTTTTTTTTTTTCTTTGGATGATTCCTATAAAAACAACATACCCATGTAGGCAGTAAATCCAACTCCAGATTTGGGAAGATCAAGCAGTTCTGATAACCACGAAAATTCAAGAAAAAAAGGATGACACTTTTTAACCAAATATAAATATCCCCTTCTGGTATATTGGTATATCATCACTCAATTACAAAAACCCTGTGATTCAGAGAATTTTGGTTCAAAGAATAACACTTTATCATCTCACAAGATGATATGGCGATTTTAGAAAGTTAGGAATAAAATCAACTCAATCTTATTTATCCCCCTTACCGATAATGATTTGATGAGTTTACCCAAATACCACACTCCCAAATTTAACAGAGAAACCAAAAGGCAACTTCAAGGTGCTAGAGTATAATGAATTGTTGAATACGAATTGAAATCGGGCTATACGCCTATACCTAAAGAAGTTGATGTAAATTTCCTTGATTGAAAAGCTTATACTGTTTACAAAATCCAACTACAGAAGATAATTTGTTCATTTGATATGAGAAAAGCCAATTGTTGGCCAAATAAACCGATGTTGAACACAACCCTTATCACAGCTAAAACAACCGAAATATTGCATTAATGAGATCGAAAAAAATATATATGCAAATGAAAATCCGAATCCTCCTATATGAATTTCCGGATCTCGTGCAAAACAAAAACAGATGTGAGTTGATTAGCGCTTTGATTAGGGTAACCACGATCTTTTTTCTAACAAAAAAAATCGATGATCTAAAACAAAATGCCCAGAATAGATCGCCTTACTATGGAAACACCAAGATCAACAATTTCGCCTCTCTTCACCTCTCTACTCCGATCCTCCCCTCCTTTCTCCCTATAATCCAACCGAGAAAAACGCAAAGAAACAGGGTTCGGAAAAAAAAAAAAAAAAAAAAAAAAAAACCTAGAACAGGCCAAAGGATTCAAGATCTCCGAAGAAACCCTACTTCAAATCTCCTTTATCGTTTGCGGAAATACCGACCTCTTTGATGTTCGAGCTAGGGTTAGGGTTTTCTCCCGCTTCTCCCTATCGCCTCTGCCCCACTTCTCGCCTCCACCGACGATTTTTTAGCCTTTTATTTATTCATTTATTTATTATTATTATATATAAGGTTAATTACACCATTGGTCCCTAACCTTTATCTAAATTTTAATTTAGCCCCAATTGTTTTGGGATAATTTTATATGTACTTTTGTAAAGTTTTAAAATTGCAGATTTATCCTCTAAAATTTAAATTACCGTTACATCTTCTTAAAGCTCAAAAATATGCGTGTATAAAAAATTAATTTTTCTAACATTTTTTTAAAAATTTATAATTTATTATCTATATGACGATACGAAAGGAAAAATAAAAATGTTTGAAATAATAAATTATATTAAATATAATTGGAAAGCTATTTTTTTTAGGGGTAGAATGGTTTATTTGTGAAAAAAATAATTTTAATTGTGCAAAGTTATCCAACTATCAAAAAGTATATTTAATAACTAAAATTTTATAGAAAATTTTATTGCTTATAATATAGGAAGACGGAAAATATTTTTTTTACATTCGAAATTATATGTAAAATTTTAAATAAATATTTAGTATATAAATAGACAGTGAAATAAAAAAATAAAATATAAAAAATAAATAATTATACTATTTTTTTAAAAAAATATTATAATTATAAATATGTATGGATCTAATAAACGTACAAATTGAATAACTCACGATAAATTATTATATCTACAAATATTTAAATAGTAATTATTTTTATCCGTATCCACTCACCTCTGGGTGGGTGGGTGAGTAGGTGAGTAAGCGGTTACCAACATTTTTTTTTATTATTTTTATATTTTTTAAACATAAGTAACATATATTATATATATTATTTAAAAAAATTAAAATTTAATTTATTATTTAAAATATTATAATATATAATAGATAATAATGAAAACAATAATATTATAAGTTAGCATTAATATTCTATGGATAAAATAAAAGAAATATTTATTTTTTTATTTAAAAATATATATATATATATATATATATATATATATATATATATATGTGAATATTTGTCGATATCTACATATTGCTCAAAATGTTTATAATTTAACAAACATTCGCTCATTTTATTCATAATATTTTAGATAAAAATTATTAGTATTTATATCTATAAATTTATGAAAAATACTACATGTACACCCCCAAAGGGGGTGTACATCTCACACCCCCACCCATCTATGGTGGGGGTGTGATGAGGGGTCACTTCATGTGACCCCTAAAAGCCACCCCCACCATAGATGGGTGGGGGTGTATGATGCACACCCCCTTTGGGGTGTACATGTAGCACTTCTCTAAATTTATATATATATTGAAAAATTGTTCCATTACAATGAAATGCACTTTTGGCGAAAAATATTTAATTAATACTATTTATACATTTCAAAAAAAAAATATAAGTTTTATATTACCAAAGAATTCACAAAAATATAAATAAATTTTTATAAAAATAATAATAAAAAAAGTGATAGCCCAACAAAATTATAATTCTTAAATATAAAATTAATAAAATATATATTTTATTTGATGCAACACTTGAATATAAAGAGTAAGATATATAGGCTTGTGTGGAATGTACCGGGAAGATCCGGCAGTGAAGCAGAAGGGATGGAATCGGGGGTAGGGCGGCGGGCGTGGGCGGGGGCCTTGTGCACGATCGTGGCGGCGGACACCGTCAACTTCTGCTATCGCGCCTGTGCCCTCTGCGACCGGTCCCTCCCCGCCGACTCGGGCTGCACACTCTGCGCCCGCACAACACCCAACCCCGTTCCCTCCACGCGCCTCTACTGCCTCCTCGTACGTAACACCACCCACCCACACGCATATGCTCTTGTGTTTTTGCGAACGATGATGATAAGAAAATGATAGTTTAGAGTTGCTCGTGTAGTTGTCGATTGCGACGGGGGAGAAGGTGATTGTGGTGGTCTGCTTCGACCGGGTGGCGCGCGTTCTGATGGGCTGCTCCGCCGACGAGCTCTCCAGCTTCTGCGCCGCGCACCCTTCTGCTGCGGCGAAGGCCGGTGAGCTTCTCCAAGGGGAGATGTGCCGGATCAACCTGCAGGGCTCTAAGAGCGGCAACGCCGAGCACCTCCGCGTGGCGTCGCTGGCGCCGCTGCGCCCCGGATTCCGCCCTGTTATTGACTCTCTCAGGAGCGCCTGCGGCGGCGGCGGCGGCGGTGCTGCGGCTGTAGATGGTCGAACGAAATGAGGTATATATTCGTTGCCATGAATTCAAAAGTGTAGTTTCCCTCCGTGAGATGTTCGGCATTTCTGGTAGATTTCACTGCGCCTTCCATATGCTCGATGAAATGCTTCAACGAAGCTTGCCTTATTACATTGCACTGTTCTAAGTAGTAGGATTTTGATCGCAGGTACTGCGTTTGCCATTTTGAGCTGGAGGAGGAGAAGTGCTCTTTCTCTTCTAGACACAGGGAGCTCATGAGGCAGGAATAATAAATCTCTTATTTTTGCTGCAAAATTAGCATAGGCTAGACCTGCTGTTAGAGCAATTTGGACCTATGGAAAGTTTGTTCGTGAATGTAATCACTATGAAATGATCTGTGCTGTGCTGTCTCATCTTTGTGCAATTGGAACCTTTATTCAATTGCTGATTTAATATCAAAAGGTGAAATCAAAACAGCAGCTTTTGTGAACAAAGCGTACATGGGCGGGGGCATAGCTTAATTATTCAGATCTATTGTGAACATAGCTTTAATTATAGCATACATGGAGATAGCTTAGCTTAATTAATTGTTCTGATCAATTATGAACTTTGTTTGGATCTACGAGGATGGATGCTGATGCATTGTTTATGTGAGATCACAAAGCAAGCAATAATCCAAACCATCCTCGTTGAGCTGCAGCCGCGAGGAGGAATCATACATTGTCTTCTGCGCGAGGACTAACAGCCATTTGCACTACTGGTACCTCCATTTGGTAGATTTTCTATTTTCTCTCTACCAAATAAGCCTTTCACCTTTTCTAAGTCTAAAAAAAATAATGTAGTATTAATAAGATGCATCACATAAACAACTACGAAAGTAACTTGATTTTAAAGACTAAGACTCAGTGTACATATTTGCTAAATAAGAAGCCAAACAAGATTAACAGATCAACCACCAGTTAGAACTTAAAAGGTCTGTGGTTTGAAGCATTTATCTTAATTACAACCTTTATGCAAACAGTGGCATTAGTACGACAAACACATTCGCACGAGAATGTCTCATCAAACAGTTATTAAATAAGCAGATATTCAAACTAGTCATGCAGCAAGACAAGGGTATCAGACTTAACGTGTAATTAGAGTTAATGATCAGCGCGGTCTAATTCAGAAGGGATTTCAGCGAGCTTTCCCTGAGTCCACCTCTTTAGCATCTCTAACGCAGCCTTAGGTTGATCCATGGGAACCATGTGCCCTGCGTCATGAACCTGTTTGTACATAAAAATGTAACATTCTTCAGTTAAACTGCCACATTTTTTCTTTCTTTTTTTTTTTTAAAAAAAAAAGGAAAAGAAAATCAACACTACAACAGTTTAAAGGGCCTTGTAACTCTGGTGTAGTTTTTGCAGAGGTTCTGTGCCAGTAGAGAGCTGTTGAAAACAGCAGTAATAGCTACCCGCTACAGCAGATGCAGAAGCTTTCTAAAGCTACTATTGGGAGTTAAAATCTCACTTCAACTTTCTGATGCCATAAAAGCTCTACAGATTTTGTTCACCAAATGTTCGATACTGCCGTTCAAATTAGAAAAATTGTTCCAAAAGCTAGGCCAAACAGGCACTTGAGATGGAAATAAATGGTACCTTCAAGAAACTAAGAGCTCCATAGCTTTTCAACAAACCAGCTTCTACTCCGTCCACCATAAACGGTACTTCAGATGAGGAGACAAAATCTTGCTGCCCAGACCACTCCATGGAGTGAACCCACCTCGAATTCCCTGCTCAAACAACCAAGTAATTCAATGTGGAATAACAACAAGGCAACAAGGCATGGGGGGCGGGGACTGGGGGGGAGAAAAAAAGCAGAAAGAAACTGAATAGGGTTACAGTTCCGGACTTTTGGAATACTCTAACATATGAATTATTAACAAAAGAGCTCGATTAGCTATGATTACCTAGCCAGTTGCAAATAAGATCATATTCTCCAGCATAGATTAGCAGGTTGATGCCATCCTCAAGAAGAGCAGGGATACCTACTTCAAGATTCCTCATCCAGTCTGTGAGCAAGGCCTGGTACACAGTAGGGCTGCATGAAACAAAGTCGATGTTTCCAACTCCAAGGGTCTCTCTAACTGATTTCAAGTTGAGGAATTTTTCCATATTGGAGAAGTCGTAACAGAGGTCTCCTTCGCATGGCTTCCTAATGTCATAGTACTGCATAATAACATAACACAGTGAGGATTAAGTTCAATTTCCATGTGAAGAAACAGAAAAAGAGTCTCGGAATTTTCTCTAACATTTGTCGATCCAGCTATTCGCAAGATGGAATTGAATATAGTATTGCAAACCAAATACGAAGCCAAGCAAGTTACAGTCCCTGTGGTACCTGCAATATTAAAGCTATAGTATGAGATCTATAACTTGTAAAACTTAAAAAGGCAGAGTCAGAAAGTCTATGTGGCTTCGGGCTTTTTCTCTTTCAACAGGCAGGAAGCAATTTTACTTGATAACCAATAACAATAGAAAGGAACAAAAGATTTTAACTGGTAAGCAAAGAAGTGGAACAAAATGCGTAAAGAAATCATAGTAACCAACAATAAATGGAATGTGGGTATAAGCCATAATGATCTACAGCCAATGTTTCTAAAAAATCTGCACATAGTGAGAACTTACAAAAAGAAAAAATGAAAATGCAATGGAAGTTTATCAAGAGTTGAAATTTCAGAGTTACCACAAAGTTTGATGGCCAGTTGGCATGGTGGATAGTACTTATTTATTCTTTTGTAGTCAGATTTACTGATTATCCCCATATCTAGTGCATAATCTGTATATGCCTTGTATTGGATTTCTGGATCAGTAAGCCCATTACCAATAGCAAAGCCCTGCAAACCAGAGAACATATTAATCTCAGCTCTACAAAGTGGATTTTGATTCATAAGACTAAAAAAGTACCTTGAGATTAATGTGAATGCCCTCATTGGCTTTGTTTCCTTGGTGTACTCGACTTGCAAAAGCGGGAATATAATGCCCAGCATATGATTCCCCAGTTATGAAAAAGTCATTGTCAACATATTCTGGGTGTTCGGAAAAGAAGGCCTGCAAAGAAAAAACATCAAAGTCTGACAATTCTGTTTGGATCATAACAGATTAGTAAGGCGATGTAACAGAACTAATTGGTCCATTATGGAAGCTATACACTTACTAAGACAAGTCATAGACGAGTCGAAATACAAAAGGATCTTAAATCTTTTCACTAGTTTAACAGAGAAGTGTATGGTAAAGTGCTACAAGAAGGAAACAGTAGACTCTAAGAATGGAAAAAGCTTTACTACTAATTGTTCAGCTAGTTTAATTTGGGTCTATTAAGGTCAAATCCTCACTAAATCAGAGTGACAATTTCAACTTCCACACCAAATTAGAAACTATTTATTTCTTGACAACAAAGAACTCGGTCCGAAAATACAATAGACAATCCCTATACTTGTAAATCCAGCCTTCAATAGGTGGAAAGGATAGTGCTGTGTCAGAACTACTAAATTTTACAAAGGTATCCATACAATTTTCACTTAATGTGTACCTGCAAAAAGTCATAGAGGTCATTGCTAACACCGTTTTCATTGTGACGAATATCACGCCTATCTGAACTGTAGCTGAAACCAGTTCCAGTCGGCTGATCAACATAGATAAGGTTTGATGCCTGAGAAAGACATAAATACAAAATTTTGTAATATATAGTGATAAGAAAAGAACAGATGGATATTCATCATCCTATTACATTCGGATTCTGTTGATCATGAAAGAAGATTTCTTACATACAACAACATCAAAGACTTTCAAATTTATATGTATGATAATATGGTCTCTTGCATTAAATGTATCTGGCATGGAAAGCTCATTTATTTGACATAGATTGTGTTAGACATATTAGAGAAACACTTCTATATTAACATACTATCACAACCATGAAGCACCAAGCCAAGTCGCTGGACAACCTAACCATATTCACCTCCTATGTCTCTATTAAAAACTCCACTACACAGTCAACGCCTCTTCTTAAACAAACTTCGAAACCTTAAATAGTATGTGGACCTAAATGAAGGTCATTTTTATGGCATTAATCTGAAATTAAGCATTACAATCTAGGTACGTACTTACTATATGTAGAGTTAAAAGTCAAAACCACTTACAACACAAATTTTGTGATCAAAATCATATCTAACTTAATCAAAGGTGGCTATGTTGAATTAAAGTAATTAATTACCAAACTCTAGCAATTTTACTCTATACGCACTGAAAAAAAAAAAAAAAAAAAAAAAAAAAAAAAAACCCATAAAGGGTAAAATTCACCATGAGTGATCAAGGCTACACAACAAGTTTTATCTTCATACATCAGGAACTTAGTAATAGTTGTGAAATTTTATTCATTTCAGAGATGAAATAACAATTAAAACTTGAATTAACAAATAAAAACAAATAGGGTATACCTGATCCCAACCGAAATTATTCCAAACAAGCGACATGTTATCCGCAATATGGAAAGGCCCATTCTCGTAAAAGAGAGCCAATTCACTGCTGCATCCGGGCCCTCCCGTCAACCATATAACAACAGGATCCTTCTTGCTGTGCCGTGATTCAAAGAAGAAGTAGAACATCCTACATAAAACCAAATCCCCAAGTCATAATCCCGTGTTCAATTCTCATAAATTCCCACCTTTACAACAACAATAACCATTGAAATAACATGAAATTCCCCTAGAATCAAAAACCCTAAATTGGTTAGATCCGGAAAAGGAGAGGGTGGGGGAGCATCTAACCTCGCACCATGGGTGTTGGGGAGGCGATAGTAACCGGCGTGGTGGCCGAGGTCGTCGTCGACGGAGACCCCATCGGAGAGAGATGGGAACGCAAAGCTCCGCTCCACGATCCTCTTCTCGCCATGATCGGGGGCGGAGGCGTCGAGCTCGGGGGAGGCGTCCTTGGGGAGGAGATTGAGCGCCCGGATGAGCTTCTCCGCGTGGGTGAGGGGAAAATCGACGGAGGAGGGGAGGCGGAGATCGTCGGGGAAGAGAGAAGCCGCGGCGAGAGAGGAGGAGACGATGAGATCGGAAAAGAGGACGAGAGGTAGAAGGAGAAGCAGCGAGAGGTTATTCGCCATGGTCTCTGCTGAAGGAAATGGGGAGAAAGAGAACATTGGAATCGAGGAATATAAAAGGAGAGTGGAGTGCGATTGGTGACGAACGAAAAAGAAAAGAAATTATTGCGTGAACCAGGTGTATTATGCAACCCATACACCACTCTTATTATTATTGTTTTTCGTTTGAATCTGGAGCCAATGAGTATTCATTTAGCTCTAATAAATTTAATAAATTAAATTTGATTGTTAGTATTATTATTAAAATTTTAGGCGTGCAGTACACATGGTGTACCAAATACTTTATAATAGAGGGATTGAGGGTGAAGTGGGAACGGAATGGTTAATACAAAAAGAAGGAGAAGATACTCGACGCCTAAAAAGTGGGACACACCCACCACAGCAGAGGTTGGGATCTAACGACGTGGCAAACGAAGGGCGAGCAATTTGATGCGTGCAAGAGATAATTGCACAAGCGGGTTGGCCAAGGCTAAGCTTAATTATTAGGAGGTTCATCAAGAAATTAACTAAAATTAGTCCTTTGTTGCTAATTCAACCCAAAATTAGTTTTTAAGTTCTATTTCCGTAAAGACAACGTAGAAAATGCAATATGTCCTTACCTTAAGATCCGATTTAAATGCGTGAATATATTATTCAATATATCTTTCCAACTTATTTCAAAAATTTACACATTTGATAAATAATAAGTATAATCTAATACCCAGAATTAGATTACCATATTGAGCCTTAAAATAAATTTTTTAAATAAAAATAATTTATATCGTAAAATATGCTATTCTTACAAATCATAAATATTAAGACATTTCAAAGAGCCAAAATCAAACTCTCTCCTTACCATCACACTAAAGTATAAGCCAGAACCAAATATCAAGGGCTGTTAAGGACACTTTCATGAAAAACAATGGCCTTCAGAAAAATGTGTGACCGTTGGAGGAAAACTACAAGTCTCACCAGAAACTCAGTTGCGCTGCCTACCATTCCAACCAAGTGGCCACAGTTCAACATGTCCTCCTTATAATCCCCCGCCCCCCCCCCCCCCCCATCTTTCTATATGAAAGGAAGAAACTGCATAGATTAAGTTACCAGTGCATATATATAGTGTTGCCCCACTTCACTTCGGGGTTCTCCAGTCCATTCTTTACACAAACTCAAATACAGCAGGGCCAAAAGCTTGCTTATCAAAAAACCGTATTTTCAGAAACAAGAGCATGATATGAAAAACTAAAAGCTACTGAACACTGAATACCTGCAGTTTCTCCTCGCTCACACAGCCGAGGAATGCCGGTCCTGTAGGGCACATTGCATACCTTAAATCAAGAATTGGAGATCTATGTGGCTTGAGAACAGTGTACTCCCGAAAGGAGGGAAGGTTCCAAATGCGCACTCCATGTAGTAATTCATCCCCATAGGCGAAAAGGGAGGGGCTACTTCTAGAGCATATTATTGCAGACTTGCACATGCGAAGTCCACTCACGTTGCCATAACCGACTTGGTCTTTATGAAACGAGGTGCCATTCACCCTCTTGATGAGGACATGAGAGCCCAACTTTCCTGAATTAGAAAGCATAGATGAAGGTGATACTGATATCTGAGATGAAATGGCATTGGCATCATTTGTCAAGTCAACTTCAGGGCGAAAGGATGCGACTATATCATCACTTGATGGAGTGCCGCAAGCAAGAGAGATGCATACACCTTGGTTTTCCATTTCAGGTATCAAAATCGGCCTGAAATGAAGTGCGGAAAAGGAAAATGTCAATTATGTGTAAAGTAATGCGGTAGCTTGTCAAAATGTGCCTAGTTATGCATTCATCAAAAGATCAACTGGAAAAATCATCAACACAGTTAGTTTGATAAGCAAATAAAGTTTACAATTAATATGGAGAAGACCGGGTCAAATTTACTTCTTCCAGAAACAATATTCAATGGCACAAAGGGCAATGAAAGCTAGAGTAGAAGGGTTCTAAAGTAAAAAACTAAATTCAACAAACACTTGAATTACAGATTGACAAAAAGAAAAATTTACTATCTGAAGCCATTACCAACCTTTCTCCACTGCTATTAATGTCCCACAAGCAAGGTCCTAGAGAGGAAGCTGTAAGGACTTTTTTCATTCCATTCTCATGCACAACAGAGTGTATCGTATGAATTGGATGCATAGACAAACCATCCATAGAGTGCACAGGTACTGCAGTTTGACGAACATCAAACACCAAAAGCATACCATTCTGAGGAAATAAAGGGGACAATTAATTACATATAAGCCTGTCTTTGAAGAAAAATTATTAGCTAAAACAACTACAAGGAAACTGCATGAAGAACCAAACCTGCAATCCAGCATAAATATGATATGAACTGCTCCTATCACCCGAACAAGACCAGGCAGGTGCCTAATATCATTAAATTTGACTTTAATAGGCAGTTTTAACTAAAGCAACATTATGGGAACATAGTTAGGGAAGTTGAAATCAGATTAAAAAAAAAAAAAGAGTATACAAACTTATCCAAATAAAAAGGGGAGAAGAGAAGGCTAAGATCCACAAAAATCTAAATTCAACCTTAGAGGCCATCAACTAAAACACTATCACATACAATGTCTTTACATAAAACAACAATATCAAAGATACTATATGTAATAATAATTTATGAGCACCGTTTCATCTAGGAAGTGAACAGTTTAATCTACATCAGACTACAAAGTAAAATAGCAGCAAATTTTAAATTCATGCCAATGTAAGAGTGCAAGTAATCACCGGCAAATTGTACTGGACAACAAAATTGTTGCTTGTCATGCTGAAACCCAAAAATTCTGTGTTAATAATCCCTTGAACAAATTACCAAAGTAATCCAGAAAATCCTTCAATGAACAGTCATTCAAACCTGAAAAGTGACAATTTTCTGCCTAGCGATGCAAGAAGTGCAAGCCTGTTAGGAAGGATGCAGAGATCCCTAATAGCTTTAGTATTTGGCGGAAGCTGAATCTTCTCTATTTCCTGTGGGACTAACAAGCTAATCTGCGAAGAATTGTACAGAAAAATACACTTTCACTCAGAAATTTTAAACAAGGAATAAGTTTCCAAGGTCTTGTATCGCTGGTCAAAGCATCTATAAAAATACCTTACTAAGGACATGTTCCCCGCCCACTCCAGGTGCCTTCCCAGAGACAAGTGCAATCCTGCTAGGCGCATCTATTCCCATGACTCGAGCTCCATCTATCGCTAATTCAATCTATCAATGGAAGGAACAAGAAAAACAATGAGGAAAAAGCTAGTGCAATCTGCTCTTGCAGCAGCATGCTTTTGTTAAGCCTGAAAGAACATGGAAAATTAGCTTAGCATGTACAAGAAGGTCACATCACAAACATAACTAATCTAATCTGTATATAACTATATATTCAACTTAGGTTTAAATATTCTCAAGAGTTTAACTATAACTGCAAACATGACTAAACAACATGTCAACTGAATGAATGAAATACGAAAGATTAGTGTGACAGTGTCAGGTCATAAATGATCTGCGCTTTTCTTGTAACAAAACAGCTGACAAGTAAACTTATGATGGCAAGTATTTCTAAATGCTACAGATGATCTTATAGATTCTACATTCATGCACATACATTACCTTCCTTTTCCATTTTAATCTTATTCCCTACTAATTCTATAAGTAAAGGTTAATCTATTACATCGTTCAGATTACACTTAATTTACAAAATAATATTCACAAAACAACAACAGTTAAATTTATGTTTGGCCCAAATACACTAAAAAATTTAACACCAAGATCTACTCATCATGATAAAAGCAAGGATTTAAGTATCCATCGGCACAGGCCGTATCCACCGTGCCAACAAGATATCGGCACGATACATCCTCTGTGTCGATGGCACAGCTCAAAACCCTTTTTTCTTTAAATTATTAAGTAATTTTCTCAATAAAGTTCAAAATATTTGATAAAAATACATAATAAGTCATTAGAAAATTTTGTTGCTAAGAAAAATAAATATTTCATGCCATTATGTGTTGGCACAAATGTATTTTTTGTGACCGGCACTCATCAACACGGCTCGGCACGCACCGTGCCAGCAAGTTTTCGGTACGACCCCGTACAACGGCACTTAAATCCTTAAATAAAAGCAACAAATAGAAATACAACAACGCAGATGGTTGACCTGTAAGACAAAATTACACCGAGGATAACTACCATCAGAACAGTCACTGGACATATTTGCACTTTCTGCAAGAACATACCCAATCATAGTTAATAGATGCTTCCTTTAAAGGTTATGCCGAGATGCTAGACAAAACAGTCATACTTCCCTGCAGAAGAATTACCAGAAAAGGTTCTAGCTGCAGACTTAAGCCTTCGGTCAGAATGTTCGACATGTGCTCTGAGTATTGGTCCACTTGATGGATGTTCAAAGCAAGCCAGTTTCTGCATAACGAGAATTATGACAAAACTCCCAAGGTACAAAAATAATCATTGAGTAAAGCAATATAAACTATCCATTACCTGTCTTTCCTCAGAACTTTCTCTAACTATTGAACGCTTCTATAAGCCATACAAGCAAAACAGAAATAATCACAATGGGATTAGAGAAATATAACTCTCTACCAAGTTTCGGAAGTCGTGAATCATGTCAGTAAAACTCTAAAAACAACACCTGAATAATACCTTATGTTTGCTTATCTCCTCCAATAATTGTTCTCGCTGCATGAAATTTTGAAACACATTTAGTAACGGACATGCAAGAAAAGATGTTCTTAATAATACTTCTACAGAAAAAAATGAGGACAGATAGCTTGAAGCTAACTCAACATATCCAGAGTCAAAGTCACATGGCACAGTCCAAGAATGTAATTAAAACTGTAAAATATTGCAGAGCCTTGTTCCATTTTTTTTCATTTAGATTCAATATTTTTTTGGACTTCATAAATTTTCAAGTTACAGCATATATCATCATAATGTGGCACTTAATATGATACTTATTTACTCAAAGAAAAGGAGAATAAAGGACAAAACAAGATATCAAGTTTCCATTAATAAGTTTCACTATCATTCATTTATACAGATGATCCTCACAGCATGTAAAAAAATAAAAATGCTAAACAAAAAGTGAAAAGGAATACCAATTGAGAAGCTTCTAGTAAGTTAAAATGTTAACAAAATAAAGAACAACTCATCCTACCAAACAGAAAATGATAAATAAGTACAAAATGGGCATGCATGACTCACCTCCATCTTAAGGGACTCATGTTTTTCTCGTAAAGATTGCAATTCCTGTACAGACCAAGAAGTTCAGAAATTAGAATGCCAAGCATGTCTCAAAAGTACAGTAACAAAACTCGACCTTTTCCAGATCATCATTTGGCACAACTATTAGCGGTGCATATAGATTAATAATCTCCTTTTGACGGAATTTCCTATTACACTGGGGACACTGCAAAAGATGAACCCAAAAAAATCAGCTCTGCAGGCAACAAGGAATTCTAAGCAATTAACAGTAGTTAATATTTGATATAGAGTAACTGAATGCACCTTCCCTATTTTCTTTCCAAACTGATGCAGCCATTTCTCTAGGCAAGATCTACCATACACATGTCCACAAGGAATACAGCTATATGTAGACATAATTACTCCATTAGAACAAATGCAAAGGCCTTTTCTCGCAGGATCATAAAAATGCAGAGTCACTAAGCAGTATCAACGGACAAAGTATAACATATCTAACTCAATTTTCAGCTCGTAAGGCTACTGATCATAAGGACTGGTGCTATAGAATGCATGTGTCAACCGTGCATGTCTACGAGGAATACAGCTATATTTAGACATAATTAACCCATTAAAACAAATGCAAAGACCTTTTCTCTTAGGATCATAAAAATGCAGAGTCATTAAGCAGTACCAACAGACAAAATATAACACATCTAACTCAAATTTCAGCTCATGAGGCAATTGATCATAGGAACTAGTGCTAGGGAATGCATGTGTATCCATTCTCTCTTAATTATATCCTTCTAGAAAGTATCTAATCTTATTTAGGGCATACTCCCATTTATTGGTCCTAACAATAATATCCTATGCACGCTAGCAAAATCTAATAGAACTTTTAGCATACATTTGAATCACCTTGTCAGCAATTCAACTGGAATTGCCACTTGACCTCAGATAAAGGTTAAAAGATTTTTCATTATTCATTTAAATGACCAAGTCAGCAACTTTAAACTAGAATTACCACTCAACTTCATCTAACTTTTGCAATTTAATGAAAAAAAAAAAAACTTTAAGAATTTGTCATGTCACTCTAGATAATCCAATCTAGGTTACAATGCCATCCAAATTTTGCTTTACAGTTTCCTTCACAGTCATCCCAGATATCAAGGAAAAAAAATAAAATAGTTCTATTCCTTGCTCACAGTAGTATTTAGTTTACCTTTAAGACAACAAGAACCAAGTCATTAATCTCCTGCTAGGAACCCAACAATTCCAGCATCAAAGGGCCGAGAAGCATCGATTCTTGGCAGAGTTTTCAAGCACTTTGTTTTGTAACAATTAATGGCGGGCTTGGAGAGATAACATACAATACTTTTCAACAAGATTCAAAGGACAAACAGTGATGATAACTCCATGACAATTCCCGCATTTTGAAACAAACAAGAGATGTAACAAGAATGTTAATCATCAATTCATGATCAAGATTTTCTTCCTTACCAGACCCTGTGAGGTCCCTCGGAAGTCCACATCTCCAAACACACGGAGCAATTAGGGACAGAGGGCTTATCCAACTCAGCCCCACGCGGCATCCCCGATCCCGAGTTCTCCGACCCTCCGCCTCCGCCTCCGCGGCTCTCGGAGCCGTTCCTTCCCTCCTCCTCATCCTCTTCTTCCTCTTCATCTTCCTCGCTCTCTGTTGCATCTCCTCCTTCATCCCCATCTTCCACATTCACCAAGACCGGCACCAATTCAATCTCCGATCTATCGCCCCCGTCCCCTTCCTCCGGCACCACCATAGCCGGATCCAAGAACGACAAACCCGATCCTGCACTCTCCGAACCTCCACCTCCACGGCTCTCGCGACCGTCCCTTCTCTCCTCCTCATCCCCCTCTTCCTCTTCATCTTCCTCTCTCTCCGCCACATCTCCTCCTCCATCCCTATCTTCTACGTTCGCCACGACCCGCACCATTTCCTCTTCCCACCAGTCGCCTCCGTCCCCCTCCTCCGGCACCACCATAGCCGGATCCAAGGACGGTAAACCCGTGCGTCTCCCGGCGCCGTAGGCGGCGACTAGGGCTTGGTATTCCTGGAAATCGGCGAAGGGATCGTAGTCGTCTTCGCTCTCCCTGTTGGGATCGTACTCCTCGTCGCTCTCGTCTTCGCCCGGTTCTTCTTGGCCGTCCGGTTCCCTTCCTGATTCACTGGAAGGGTTATTCGACGCCATTGGAGAGAGGTAGAGGAAAAAGGCGAAAGCGAAGAGCTTAGGGTTTCTTTCAAGAAGGGGAAACGAGCGCTAAGGAGAGGGGGAGAGGGGAGAAGGACGAGGCGGGAGATGAAAGAAGCGAAAATTGCGTAGTTTGGCGCTTCGAACTCTCGCCGAATTTTTTGGGTTTTCCGATCCCGTTAAGTAGTGGGCTTTTTGGGCTTTCTCTTTTTAAGGACTTGGGTTTTGGTCTGAAAAAAAAAAAACAATAGGCTTCGGCCTTAACGTAGATTTTTACATTTGTGTATATTTATTTATTTTAATAATGAATACTCTTATGAACACCTTTAAAGATTTTTCAAAAATCACATCATATAGAGTGGAGAGAAGAGATCTTGAGAGGGTTTTTATGTCGGTTCATGCGAGCATAGCTGTTTTCAAATATTACTACTTTTGAGTTCCTTGTACTAAGGCTCTATTTGGAAGCATCCTATGTAGATCAAGTCCGCTTGATTTCAATTGGGCTGGATTCATATAGCGCCCAATATGAGCCCAATTAGACGAGCCAATATCGAGCTTGAAGTTGCTCGGGCTCAACCCGTTTACACAGTGGACTCGTTCGCACCGACCACTCTCGGGTGCCGTGCTCCAAAAGCTAACCGATACGCTTTGCCAGTTTTTAAAAAAACCCATTAACCCGTTTCGCTAAAACCTCTCCGCTGCTTCTTCGGTGTTTTTTCTCGGGGCCTTCTTCTCCTTCGCGAAGAAGCGAATTAGATCCCAATTTCTCCTCCTCCTCCTCCTCCTCCTCCTCCTCCCATGGCTTCTCGCCTCCTCCTCTCCTCTCGCATACGATCCCTCCTCTCCCCCCATCTCCGCTCCTCCTCCCTCCTCCTTCTCCACCCCCACCACTCTCCTCCTCCTCCCCCTCGCGATCCTCTCCCTCTCCCTCTCCTCCGCCGCGGCCTTGCCACCTCTTCCGCCGCCGCCACGTCCCGCCGCACCCCCTCCTCGCGCGCGCGCCCCGTCGACATCGGCGCCCGCGCGCGGCAGCTCCAGAACCGCCGCCTCTGGACCTACGCCCTCACCTTCGGCTGCGTCGCTGGGTTCATCGTCATCGTCCTCAGCAACTTCCAGGACCAGCTCGTCTTCTACATCACCCCCACCGACGCGCTCCAGCGCTTCGCCGAGAACCCTTCCAAGAACCGCTTTCGCCTCGGCGGCCTCGTCCTCGAGGGCTCCGTCGTCCACCCCTCCTCCTCCTCCCCCGAGATGGAGTTCGTCGTCACCGACCTCGTCACCGACATCCTCGTGCGCTACGAGGGCTCCCTCCCCGACCTCTTCCGCGAGGGCCACTCCGTCGTCGTCGAGGGCTTCGTGCGCCCGTTCTCCGACGACGTCGACGGTCCGAATCTCGCGGGCCCCAAAGTGTCGGAGAAGGCGAGGGGCGGTGAGTGCTTCTTTAAGGCCACTGAGGTGCTCGCCAAGCACGACGAGAAGTATATGCCCAAGGAGGTGGCGGAGGCCTCGAGAGGAACAAGAAGAAGATGGAAGCTGCTGCTGCCGCGGAAGATTCGGCGAAAAGGAATTGAACCACCCAACCTTAAACCCTAATTCAGGTTTTTACCAATTTATAATACCTCATCATTCATTTGATTATAAGTTTTGATTAAAAAGTTCTAATTTTTAGACCAATTTTTGCGTTTCTGTGGCTCCTAGCTGTTGTAATGAGACAATCCACAGTTTTGTCTTGGGAATAAGAAAAGGATATGATATCATTTTTTGCTCCCTGAGAGGCATAGATGTGTAATCGAATAGATATATGATCTTACAATTTCTTCTTTTGTTATTGCTCGTCATGATACGTTCTCGCCTTAAATTGCTGCCCAGGGTTTGTGATTCTTTTTTGGCCTATAAGCTATGATTCATTGTACTTTTACTATATAATCCATGTGAAAATGAAAAACTTGTCTCTATTCTAGTAGTCCATTTAACAACTGCAGACGCATGTAATTATTGAACATGGCTGGAGTAGTTTTCTTAACTTAAAAGTACTTCCCAATTCAGTTATATTTTTTTCCTTGATAATATAAGTATGCAAAGAATAAGGTTTTCCTGATCTTTTCTCCTTCTCTACTTGTGAACCTTCTCCGTCGTCAAACCTCTTTTGTGAGCTTCGAGCTAGATTTATGTCTTTTGCTTAAGGTTTGCTACATCAGTCATTCTGTGTTAAGTGTTTTTATCCCTGTAAAATTTTTATTCGGTTGGATCGATAGTGATGTTGTGTATCAGCATGTCCGCCGAGTAGCCTAAATCAATGAGCCCAGGAAACTTTCATGGTATAGAATTCCTTCTGAGAATTGAAAGCAGAAGTTTTGTGTGGATCTGATCAAGGTCTGTATTAGGTTTTAACTAAAAACATCGAAGCACTATTAGTTTTGTGTGGAGGGGTTTCTGTGCTCTAAGGTTTTAACTAAAACTAACTCTTGAGGCCGACTTTGTTGTGTGTATAACAACATAATGTTGCTTTATCGATTGTGTTATTTAACTGTTGATTTTCATGAAGTTGTGGACTTATAACGGATCTCAGGTTCTTGTATAGTTCAGAAAATCCAATTTCTGAACATGGTTTACATTATTATTGATTATGAAATTCAGGGTAAATCTAACTACAATATGCTAAATTGCCATTTGTTAACTGTACAAGTACAACAACAGAGCTTGAAGTCCTCACAATTTGAGTGTCAAGTGTATCCTCCCCATAACATGGTAATATCAAGTTTTTTCCTATATGCATGACCTTATCTAGCTTTTTCCTAAATGCATAACCTTTTCAGTCTTCTTATTTGCTCTCGCTCTTCATGGTTACAAATCTTTCTCTAATCCTTTCGCATCACCAAATTCACCACAATACCACATACAAAAGACCAAAAAAAATGAAAACCTAACTCATGTCTAAGCCTTTTGACAAGCTAGGGCTTTTGTTATTCATACTTGCTTGGAAGTCAAAAGTTACGCTGCAGCTTTTATTGTTTTGATGCCGAAGGCCAGTAGAGCTGGTTGATGCTCCTTACATGTATTCTTCGTCAAAGTGTCATCAGGAAGAGAATGATCAAAGACCAGTCTACTTCTATTTGCAAAGCATTCAGTCAAACCTATCTGAAGGAAGAGAGAGAATCATGGCAGGGTTTAGTATGTTCGGAGTCTGGTTTTAGTATGTGAACATGAGATAATAATGGGTAAACAACTTCAAAACAACTCAAGAGAATCTGGCACATACAGGAGTTTGAACCGGTCTTTTACTCTCATCAAGTTTTATCCTCTTTTGTCAGTATGCTTTATGTCCAGTTAAAATGCATAGTAGAGTTCTTATTTCTACCTGATTTGAAATATTTGCATGTGTAGTGATCCTTTCTATATCTTATTTGAAAATAGCCAAAGCAACTGCCATTGTTATAATTGTACAGTTACATGCTTGGCAATTGAATGGTTACTTGACTTGATATTTTTCTACTTCCGAGGGCTCTGGAAGGGCCCCAAATTTTGATCCTTTCTAAGTTTTAGCTTTAGCTAGGAGAAACGTAGAAGAATTTGTTAGATAGGCGATTCATTCATCAGGTTGAATCTTCTATGCTTGTCCTTTTTGAATGTTTGCTGAATCTTCTTCTCGAATCTGACACCTTGATTTGTCATTTGTTTTTCCTGCTGTGTAATGGTCGAACTCTTACTTCAAAAACATCGTATCAAATGAGCCGTCTAGGCCAATTTTATTTCTAGAGATTCTGACCTTCGAAACTAGGAACATACAGTTAGTAAATTTATGGATTTAGTTGATTCAGGCTCCTTTTTTTTTTTGTTTGATCAGTTAATTTGAACTTCCTAAGCATTCTTAATGTTCAGTATAGTAAGTTAGATGTCTTTTTTTTTGTCCTGTTGTTTTATTGCAGAGAGGAACTATGGTAAGCAATCTGCATGATTCAGTTGACTTCAAGCATCTGGTAGATTTCTAGTTCTTAGATTTTGCTTGAAGTTGTGTTGGTTGGATATTCCTGTTTGGAATAAGGAGTTAGCGGGCAACTTAAAAAAAATTAACATAAAAATAAAATATTGTTTGAAGTTTACTAGGGCCAATCTTTGCCCTTCAGATTTAGAACTTTTTTAATCTCTAACCAAACATCATTTGCCTAATGTTAACACAGCACATCTTTCTCAGCACTTGCTAAATTTTCTTGTTGCATTATTTTGCTCTTCAAATCCTTGAAATGAAAATCACCTAATGCTTGGTGGGTGCACCAAAATAGTAGTCCACATCACTGGAACAAGACAACCTTAAACTATTGAATCATCTCAAAGGAAAATAACCAAGTTTTTCTGTAGATTGCTTTTTGTTGCAAGAAATTCGAGACCAACTCTAAGGCCCGTTTGGTTGGGGGATAAAGGGAGAATAACCCTCTTTATCTTTCAATGCCAAACAGTGTTACAAAATAACATGGGATAATTTTTTTTTTGGGATAATTGTCTGTGTACCCCTGAAATATGAAGAAATATCTGATTTACCCCTCTTATTTTTTCCTTTCCAATATACCCTTCATACGTTCCACCGTTATTAAAAATATCCCTACCGTTTTCCTTTGTTAAGTTAACTAAGGTTAAACTAGAGTTAAATAATAATCGGAGTTGAAAACTATCAGATATACCTATTTTGCTCCGGTTTATGGTTTAGGGTTTAGAATTTTTTAGGGTTTTAGGGTTTAGGGTTTAGGGTTTTAGGGTTTAGGGTTTAGGGTTTTTAGGGTTCTATGGTTTTAGGGTTTAGGGTTTAGGATTTTTTAGGGTTTTAGGGTTTAGGGTTTAGGGTTTTAGGGTTTAGGGTTTAGGATTTTAGGGTTTAGGGGTTTAGGGTTTTAGGGTTTAGGGTTTAGAGTATATTTGAAAGGACAAAATAGTAATTACACACAGATAACGGCAGTTTCAAACGGTACACTAACAGAGTTTAACTTCAGGAGTATTTTGGAAAGAAGTTGGAACGTAAGAAGGGTAGTTTTAATATTAGCCTTATAAGAGGGGTAAATCTAAAAACAGAAAAAATTTTAGGGGTACGTAGGAAATTGCCCCTTTTTTTTTTATCCTTGGCGTAACGGGTTATCCTGGGATAACTCGTTAAGCCTTATTCCTCTCCTCCCATGAAATCGGATTTTATCTCTGGGACAGTGAATGGGCAAAGTTATAATTTATTATTTATAATTTAATTATAATATAAAATATAATATAAAATATAAATTATAATATAAAATATAATATAAAATATAATTTATTATTTATATTCTTAAAATATAATATAAAATAAAAAATATTAATTTTTTTAACGTAAGATATAATTTATTATTTATAATTAAATTGCTTCAAATTTAATATAATAATTAAATTAATTTTTCTATACAAAAAAGCTAAGGGCAAAATTGGTATTTTTATAAAAATTCTATCTTCTTTTTCCACTATCCTCTACTGAGGGTCCCGTTTGGTTCATGTATAAATTTAAGAGGTATAAATTTTTGTATACTTGTGATAGCTTGTTATTCCGGAATAATTAAGTATAAAAGTTAAATTGTATTTGGTTTAAAAAGTGATATTTTCTGAAATAAAAAAAAATTATGTTTGGTTAAAATTATCAAATAGCAGAGAATACTGGGAAAAAATAATAGATTTTTTAATAAAATACTAATTTTGCCCTTATCTTATATATATATATAGAGAGAGAGACAGAGCCCGGCTAGAATACTATCGATAGCACCAAGCAATTAGTGCTATCAAGTTTTCTGTCGTTGGATGAAAAGATATGCGGTTAGGATTATAGTGGTCCCTAAGATTTTTACTATTCAACCAATCACCTAGTAAACCCTAGGGGACCACTATTATCTTAACCACACATTTTTTTAATCCAAAGGCTAAAAATTTGATAGCACCAATGACTTGGTGCTATCGATAGTATTCTAGCCTAATTATATATTATATATATATTATATATATATATATATAATATATATATATATATATATATTATTATAAATTAATTAAAATGGTAATTTAATTGTAAATAATAAATTATATCTCACCTAAACAAAATAATTTTTTATATTTTATAGTATATTTTAGTAAATAATAATTAGTAAACAAAAATAATTATATAACCGCAGATTACATAGCCTCATGTTCATATAGTCTCAGATTGGAACTTAAGCTAATGTAAAAAAAAAAAAAAAAAAAAAAAAAAAAAAATCATAGATATAAATTCTATTCCAGAGAGTTGGAATATTTCCAGAATAATCCGTTAGGCAAGAATTATTTTAAACTTTTATCTCTAGTCATTTTTTATCCCCTTTTAGCAAGAATAATGGAATAAAGAAAGTTATTTTTCTTTTATTTCACAACCAAACGGAGTCTAAAAGATTACGTCAAATTTGTTCAGAAATTAATAAACAGATCGGAAACTATACTCAATTTGTTTCTTATTTTGGCTTTAAAGTTACAAGATAAAGTAGTTAGAATATGGACTAATTGATAGAGGCAAAACTTAAAAATTAATAAAGAGGAGGGGTCCATCTTCACAAGTCTTGGTTCAAACTTTTCCTTTATTTAATTTGTTCTAAATAACATTCAATTAGCAAAAAGAACTTGAATGCACGATCTTAAACAAAATTCTGTAAGAAATAAAAAAAATATATATATATATTACTAGGTGGAGGTTAAACCTCAAAAGATGTGTGAGATTCGATCCCATGCCATGCTATGATCGTAGACCACGAATGAACATAATCTTTCTAAAACTTTGAAGGATATTAAGTGCTCCCAATAGGTAATAATCACATGCATGCAGGTTCCTCAATCCCTCATTATGGGAGAGTCCAACTGTTGTCTATACAGTAATGAAGCTCTTAATCTTAATTAACTGGTTCATCAAATTTAGATCACGGCAACTTTTATAAATCATGTTAAAACTTAGTTTATGGTAGAAGAGAGGGTAGTGCAAGGTTGCTTAGAATAATGATTTGCATATTGGAAGTAGAGTTATATATTTTTAAAAACACAAGTTTATTCTGAATTTTTTATTATTGAATTTTTATTAAAATTTATATTTTTATAAAGTCAACTAAAAAGAAGAGAAAATAAAATAAAAAACACAAATTTTAATACAAATTTAATGGTAACAAATTTATAGATATGAATGAACTTGTGCTTTTTAAAAATATATAAGCTATAATTGTATTTTGATAATAACACTATCCATATTCTTACTATTGTCTATGGATTTTTCTCCTCTTTCGCCTTTTTGTTTTTCCTGAAAAATTCTAAGATAGCTGAAAACTATTTCACTAGAAAAATCGAGTATTTTCAAAATAATATAATTAAGATAAAGATAAATTATTTTGAGTTGGTTATCAAATTTTTTTTCAAAATTTTAATTTTAATATTCAATCTTTCATTTTATTTAATTATGCAACTATAAATTTAGTAGAATAAGTAATTAGCTTAATTTTTTAAATTTTAAAAATAGATAATCGATTCAATATGCTCCTCATAATTTAAGATAAGTTGGGTATGGTTTTTTTACCTATAATTAATTACCAATCGAAACCAAGATCCATAATAAGAAACTAATGCCACATCTAGTCTTATTTTTAAAAAAAATTCTAATCTAGTTTTATTTGGATGGATTATAAAAAATAAAGTAACTTAATAATATTTAAGTGAGTTTATGTGTTAATTAGGAGAAAAAAAATTTCCCCTGTCTCTTTCCCCACTTTCTAAATAATTTAATATAATAATACTTATTAATTTAAATTATTATTTAATTTAATTATATAATTAATATTATTAGACATTTATAGGACTATACACTAAAAAAATAAGATTTGATATTACTGAAAACAAATGTAATATAAAAATATAATTGTACACTAGATATAAATAAGGTTATTATTATTATTATTATTATACACTCGATATGATTAAATATTTAATTTGACTATACACTGAACATAATATTAACATAATTATACATTCGACATAACAATTAATATAATTAAAAATTTAATAAAATATTAAAATAATATAACTATATATTACATAAAAATAAAAATGGTATAACTACAAATTAGATACAGTATTTTGAAAAGTGGAAAGAAGAGAGAGAAAAAAAAAAAACTCTCCAAAGTAATATATAAAAATATTATTAAATTACTTTTTTTAATTCATTCAAATGAGATTAAATTATAATTTTTTTTTAAGAAAAAAAAAAGAAGGAGGCATTGGTTCCATAATAATTAAGAACATATTTTTCATTTTAATTACTGAACACAATATCAAGCAGGATGGGTATGATGTCACTCCCACTGTTGCTTAGACAGATGGTAAAGCCTCATAACAAAACAATCCATCACAGCACAGCAGAATAAAAATACCCCACCCAACCCCAAAAGCTTAACGGTGTTAGAAAAGTATAAGGACCTACGCAGAAGCACAAATCGGTTTTGGTTTAAGAAAGCGACACGCCCACTGCTACTCACCGACCCAAAACTACCCAAAATGTAATTTCACCAACAAAGAAGTTAAATTCAAAAACTTACAGGAAAAGCACCCTTTTTTTCTTTTTTTTCTTTTTTTTTTTTTTTTTTTTTTTTACTTCGGAGAGAGAAATAGTCCACTTCAGCTTTAAGCCACCGCAAAAAGAAGGGAAAAGCACAGTGTAATGGCCTCCCAAGTGTAGCGCATGTGAACCCAATCCTTAAATTATTACACACTCCAAACCAAGATCTCTCCCCCTCTTCTAAAATATTGGTATCAATACCCCAGGTCCACAACACACCCAATTTATTAATATCCACTAAAATATTTAAAATTAAATAAATAATTAATTATTATTTTTTATCTTTTCTCTTATTTTTCTTCTCTTTCTCTTTCTATTCCTTCTTTCCTCAAATCTTCTCCATGGACGAAGGCTCAGAAAAACAGAGTTTAGATACAGTTTAGTTGAATTATAGTAACAATAATTATTAAACAAGGGATAAAATTAAGAGGAAAAAAAAAATCACTTCTCTTTAATTTTTCCTTAATATCTACTCCACTTGATTTGAAAACTCCATTTCAACTTCTCTACCTGATGTTTTAAACTCAGAAAATATGAGCTTCTTCTTCCACAACTACCAAGCTGCTGCTTTCATTCTTCTTCTTCTTCTTCTTCTTCTTCTTCGTCACGCATGAAGCTATTCCCGAGAAAAACCCAGCACTTCCCCCATCACCACCATCATCGGCGTTCCCAATACTTGGAGAAGCTCAAAAAGTACTACAAATGGCTCCTGTGGCTCTCCCTCTCCCTCTACCTCTTCTTCTCCACCGCCACCTCTTCGTCGTCGTCGTCCTCCTCCTTCCTCCTCCTCCCGCATCTCAAAACCACCCTCCCCCTTAAAACCACCCCTCGCGCCCTCTCCGACGACCCCACCGCGTCGTCGTCGTCGTCGTCGTCGTCGTCG